>ML835809.1:57543-70890 GCA_009831015.1 Picea engelmannii | reverse complement strand
TTTCAATAATAAATTTAATGGAGAAATTAGAAGTGGGTTAACCCTAAAATAAGGAAAGTGGGGCCAAGTGACTTAGAAGATGTTTTTAAGGAAGCTACTTGGAGAGTATAAATAAGAGGCAAGGCTCTCTCATTTTAGATACACTTGAGCATATTTAATACATATATGTGTTTGAGGTAACCAAAGGATATCTAAGCCTAAATTTTGAGGAAAGTGAAGAAAATAAGGCTGAAATGCAAGGAAAGATAAATTCTTTTGATGATGCTTTCTAAGGTATGTTATTTACAGGTCATCTCACCATTTTCGCTATAATTTTTTTTCTAGAATGATTCAGATCATGAAATTTCTATTCCATTGATAAAACATATCCAAGTATCTGTGGTAAAAAATTCAACTTGTGGGTCGTTGTATTTTGGGAGGTACACACCGTGGAAAATAGGGTTCGTGGCTAGTCCTGAAACTAGTCAAAAACATGTGTTTCGGGTAAAAACATCATAACTTATTCATAACATATCCAAATTAAGTGATACCAAATGTGTTGGTTAGGGTACAGTCTATAATATGCTATGTAATAGTTTTAGATCATTTCAACAAATATTCCGTGCGGGGAACGCTCTACAAGGTCTCTCTCTAGAATAAGCCTGAATTCAACAAGGTATGCCATTTTTGCTATAAATCCTTTTATGAGAGGTTCCAAGTAGTGAAACTTGGAGGAATTGCATAAAACACACTGAATAACATTGTGTATCAATTTCATATCTTTATATATTACATGTACAAATTTATGATTACTTCAAGTTAGGGTTGTTGACTAATCCAAAACTAGGCATGTGAGACTAAAGAAAAGTTTGATGAAAATGCTAGTCTCTTGTTGTTAAAGTTAAGGAAGGTTTGTAGGAATGTGATAATATACACCAGGTCTATATAGAGCTACAAATCAGATTTGGATGATGAAATTGATGAGGGCTTTTGGTTGAGGTGCATGTTGAGTACATGGTTGAGACAAGTAGTTGATGAGTTGGCACATACATGAGGTGTATAGTTGATGATGTTGGTATATATTAATGAGTAATAGTTGATGAGTAGTTGACACATGATTGGTACATACTTGGTACATGGTTGGATGCACTTGTTTATGGCACAATTTGATTACAGGTTGTTCGGTATAGGTTGGTGCATGGTTGATGCACTTGTTTATGGTACATGTTGATTACAGGTTGAAGTATAGGTTGATGCATGGTTCAGATTTATTGGTACAGGTTTACATCAGTATATCTCACAGTGATAGTGTGACAGTGGTTCCATCATTCTACTTCTACTTCAGGGCGGTCGGACGGGGCAAGGATAGGTGGTTGTAGCCACCTTTCGGTTGTAACCGAAGAACATAGGGGGTTGTAGCCTCCTTTTGGTTGTAGCCAGAGAATTGGGGAGTTGGAGCTTCCTTCAGGTTGTAGCCTGAGAAACTAGGGGGTTGGAGCCTCCTTCTAGTTGCAGTTGGAAAACAAAGGAAGTTGGTGCTTCCAATGAATGTAATTCTTCAAGACATATAAGAAAAAGCATTCTGTGGATTTCTCCCGATTTGGGTTTCCACGTAAAAAATTGGTGTACTGTGTATGTGTATGATTGTTCATCTGTTCATTGCTTATTTACTCTGAGGTTATTGGATGATAATGCTTCATTGATATAACACTTGGATTATATGGTTAAAAAAGATTAAATTGCTCTATTACTGATTCACCCCCCCTCTCAGTATCCCAACAAAATTTTTACCACAGTTACCTTAATATGTATTCTCAATACCATAGCAATTGCACCATTTGAGTCATTCTAGAAAAAAAGTTATAGCGAAAATGGTAAGATGACCTGTAAATAACATACCTTAGAACACATCACCAAAGACTTCATCCTCCCTTGAAATCCGGCCTTCTTTACTTCTGATTTCCTTTGAAATTCAACTTGTGTATCAAATGAATGTATAATGATATGTATTTATACCATTTATGTCACTTCCTTTTAACATTAGGGCTGACTTGACACTTTCTTATTTTGTAATTATTTTATTTAATTATCTTCAGGGCCTACATGTACTTCCTTCTTCAATTCACTTTGTCATCTTCAAAAATTAATTTCTCCTCAACCATGAGGATCCACATGACGTGCCACATACTACCAGAAAAAAAATTATGTATACTATCCATCCATGGGTGTTTTATCTGCATGTGCATTGTCCTTCATGTCCAAATACCATATCAATCTTGCGGTCCAAAACCAATGACTAGGATTGAAATCAATGACAACAACCAATATTCCAACATCTCATAGGCCTCCAAAGGATACCATCATCATTTGGTGTGTGGGCCATGGTATCCAACCTGTGGGCTTCAAGCCCCAAGGAAGCCCAAGCTAGGCTTGTTCTTCCAAAAATGTCCACCAAGCAAGGTCCTGCAAAGACAAATAATATGCCCTCCAAGGATCTCTAGTCAAATGCATCATGATAATTAAATCAATTCAATAAAAGATCCATCTAAGTATGTGCATAAAAAACCACCTCATCAAACTAAACAAGTTCTCAAAGACCCTATGCAATTTGCCAAGTTTAAGTATGGGAGGGTTGACAAGGTGACATATTGGATGAATCTTCCCATAAGTCAAGGAGTGTTTACCAAGTGGAACCCCTCTCTGAGTCATGTGGAGAAGCTGACATGAATGGGGGAAAAATATTGGGCATGGGGTTTGTGACATACAAGGGATCGTAGTGTCTCATTTATGGGTGCCTTTGTAGAGGGTGTGTTGGACCTTCGTTTTCAATGCATATTTTTTACAATCCCATTTATTTTCATTAGTTAATTAAGTTCCAAACACTAGGTACTCCCTAGGATTAATCGATTAGCTTGGGGGGAAGTACATGTTATCCTTAAAATCTGCACCAGACTACTATGGCACAAGAGTTAGGGAACCTCAGTTATTGCAATGATTTGATTTGGTTGATAGGTATTTCAAGTGGATCAGATGGAATGAATGTCCCATATGAAAGATTAAGCATTTATCTAAATAAGTAACAACACTTTGTAATGTCAGGGGCATGCACCTTGAAAGCTTGACTCTTTATGGACAACATGAAAAGAAAAAATAGAAAAAAGGCATGAACACATAAGCTAACAATCAATCCATCTCACATATTCATCCAGAAGACATTCAGATACAAAATATTGTCTTGGATCAAAATGAAAATATTCGAATACATATTACAAAGAACTGACAATTAACAACAAAATATTCATTGTAATCTGATATGAACTTGCATGACAATATATGCATTGCAAAAACTTGTCTTTGCATTCAAATAAGAAGAATTAAAGGAAAAAATACAATAGAGACTCAGTCAAACTTAAAAAAGTGATTGATCTCTGAGCACAAAGTGTTTAAGGTTCTGTACAATATGATTTCCAGCCTTCACATGGTTTCTTCAAACTTTTCCCACTCGAATCTCTCCTCTTCCCAAAGGATAAAGGAGAAAAACCCTTCTCCTTCTCCCTCTATTTGTTTTACAATATATAAGTTTATCATTGCAAATCTCAGATCCGAAATAAGTGGATCTACAACCAACTAATGAATAGGTGGTTATTGTTGACATCTAATTCCCCAAATCAAATCCATGATGTGGCTAGCAAATATTCTGTTGACTGAGTATTTTTAGGAAACGAAATTGGCGAATTTATGGAAAAATCATCCTTAAAGCACCACTTGTAGCTCCCAAACGGTTTATATTTTTGGGAAACAACCCATGAAGTACTCAAATTGGCTTGTTCTTGAGAAAACCCATGTTTTATTTTTATGAGATTCGATCTCATTTGCTTACGAGACACATCAAAAGATGATGACAAAAACAATCACCTACAAGAAATTTTGTTGGAAATTACTTTAATGAATGTCTTGTCTTTTTGCAGCGCAGATCCACAAGAGATGTAATCAAAGCTTGCAAATTTAGAGGAAACTATGTAAATGAGGTAGATGCATAATATTAATCTTGAATTGGTATTCAAAATTCATGATTGGTAGCCATGGAAAAAACATAATTTAGATTTTCCTATAATGTAGATTAACAATTGTTAAAACAAGGGCACTGTAGAAAACAAGGTCTTTCTGTAGCGGGTGTTTTTTTATAGCGTAGGTAAAAATTTAACAAAATTGTTCCTTCAAACTCCTTAAACTGCTGGAGGCCTTGAAAATAGTGTTAGAGTGGTGACTGTTATACCCTAGCCTAGGGATAACTAAGGAGATTATGTCTCGAGGCCCACATGTCCTAGACATGGAGTACCGAGAGCCATATTGACTTGATCCTGGCCCTGGAGGGCCCACCTTTCTTCTTCAATGCCTCCATCTTGTAAGCAACAACAACATCCATCCCATCGGCCCGGTCCTTAGACAACAATGGGTATTTCTCCATGAGGTAATGAGTCTGGGTATCATGGTATGAGTCATTCTCATTCTCAGAACATTTGAATATGTGCATTTAATTCTTTTTTATTCATGACATGTGCTTGGACTTTAGGCCTTTACACTTGTCCACACCTGGGGGGAATGACAAGATGCCATAGAAATTTGGTTCCCTTATGATTTGAGTTTCCATTGGGTGGGTTCATGAAAGGTCATCATCCATTCCCACCATACTTGTCACTTTTCATCATTTTCCCTCTCATCCATTCCCTGCATTGGTTCGGGCATTGGGTTTTCCAAGCTAGCAAAGGGTTGTACCTTTCCTTATGGGAAGAAGGGGATAAAGGCCCAAAGGGAAAAAGTAGTTGGCAAAAGATAAAATCCAAAAGAACAAAACCTTCAGATGCTTTGCCTAGGGATCCCCGAGAAAGCAATAAAATTCTTCTCAGCAAGACATGGAGGTACCCATAAAATAATAAAATCAAGACCTATTTGGAGGATAGGGGGTCTCATCACAAGCCAGCCTATTAGATCCATGGGAATGTAGCGGTATGACACTATCATTCATTTGGTCACCACACCAGGGTAGTTTCTCTTGGTGTCATAGCCAAGAGAAAGGGGGTCTCATCACGAGTCAACCTTCTTATCTCTGTGAAATTCTTGTGGGTAACACTTTCACCACTGGTCACCACGCTAGGGTAGTGTCCCCCAACTATTCTCTTGAAATAAAAAGTAATAAGACAAAAGGGTAAAAGGCATTGAATGGGCTTGGAAACATTTGCATCCATGACAAGGTGCAACTCACCCTCTTCAGAGGCACCCACAGGTAGGCCATGCATTTCCCTGTCATCACTGCATCCATTGCTCAAACATCCTAGGAGAATTGGAAACATCCCACATTCATTGAGAATTATCCCAATAGGACCTCCTGAAACATTCTCCAAACCTGGCTTGTAGAATAGCATAACGTCTTTGAGCACTTGTCTGGGAAAGGGGAGTTTTATGCACATGTTTAGATAACTTGATTATTAGACATGATTGCCATTTTTATGATCCCTGTGACTTATGAGCCCATGGAGGGCATACTTGTTGTTGTTGCAGGGCCACACCCGACGGAAAGGTACATATGGGGAGATGATTAGTTTAGATCTCCATAGGGATAAAATCCCACCAGATGGATGTTGATACCCCAGCTAGGGGCAAACACATACTGGAGGCTTGCATCAGAGAGAGAGGAGGACGTTCCACCAGAGACAACCTGGCAAGCCTTGACCCAGGGGGGTCTTGCCCTCCCACTATGATGTTGGCCTTGTAAGGCCCATGACGTCATCTCTGTACCCTTGACGTCACCCAAAGTGGCACGTGTGGCATGATCCAGAGGCCTTGGGAGGCCTAACTTTTTTCTCCTGGAGGCCAATGTTTCACCTAGGAGGCCCAACGTCACCCTAAAAGGGCATGATGTCACCTCTCTTGCTTGATTTAGAGTTTAATTTGTCAATTTTATGTAAAAAAATGGATATTTCATGTAAACTGGCCATGTCATCCTTTTTTGACCTAATTTTGTAATTAAAGGTCATTGTAACTGTATAAATAAGGGTTTTTTCCCTTGTATTTTTTCATCATCTTTCACTCACACAAGTGAGGTCTGAAATTTTCACCCTACTTAGGGTTTATTGGCTGAAATTTGGTGCACACTTCTTGAAGGAGGCTAATTTTGGTGTTTTTGGCATTTTTTTGGTGGAAAGTCTTCAACAAGGCCTATTACTAGATTATTCTTGATGAATGTAAGTAAATTTTTGAAATTCTTCTTTATTTTGAATGGTTATGGTTCATTTACTTTGCATTTCTTCCAGGATTATGAAATTGCTAGCTTAAAACCCTAGGAGGTCAAAGCACATGTTATTGTTCTTGCCTTAACAGCTTTTTACCTACTAGATTGTGCTATAAACCCTAATTTCTTGAAGCATTGTGCTAAGATCCCTTCCATTGCAACACTCTAGTATCATTTTCTTCATCAAGCCGTCATTTACTTCATCCTTGAGCTAAAGAAGGAGGAAAACTGCTAGGGCCCAGGGTTACCTACTTCCTAGTGGCCATTTTCCTCCTAGGGTTTTAGTGATTGAGGCCTTGGGTTACCAACACCTCAATCATTAACTTTCTTGTCTCTAGCTCTCACATTATCATTTGTTCCTTCAAGTTTTCTGCCACAAAGTGACTCCATTAGCCTTAAAAGGCATTGATTTAGACCTTGAATTTGATTGATTGATGAAGCCAACCCTTAAATCTTTTACCTCAAGCAACCTACTAACCTTTCCTAAGCCTAGATTAGACTAATTCACTAACCTTATTGTTGTTGTTACAAAATTAAGCGACAACCATTTATTACAATAGTAAAAGAACTTAAAAGAAATTGCAAAAGTTGATTTTTTACAGTGCCTAATTAGCTTCTGACAACTGCTAGTACATTGCTATTATTGGGTTATTATTTTTGGTCATTGTGAAGCTCTTTTAAGTAATTTATTGTGAAGCTATTATCTTGTATACATTGTTGTTATAAAATTGTGTTTTGCTTCATCTTGCATCAACTTATTGCTTTTATTTACAAGTCCAAGGTTTTATGAAGCACTAACATCAAATTGTACTGGCAAAAGATATTGTCTTCTTGTTGTTTTGTTCTAGGCAGGGACATCTAAACACATCATTGCTTCATTGATTAAAACTTTGGGACTTTCTAATCTGTGTGACTTGTGAGAGGGGATACTTTTCATTGACACTTTAACCTTTGCCTTCTCAAACCCCCAGGTCACTGGGGACATCTCCCCTGGGCTATCATCCCTAAATATAAAGAGGTATCTTATTAAGGTGACAATGATAGGATAACTTCCTGTTACACCAATTTTCCTTCCCTTAGCCTTTCCCTTCGGGACAAGTACAAATTTCACGATAACAATGACCTTTCTCAATTCAACAACCATATAAATCATAAAATATGATGAAACCTTACAATGCATATTTAGCAATAATAATATTTTTGCATTGTAGAAATAACTAGCTTTCTGTAGCAACAATTACTCACCCTCCAACTATAGCCATCCATAATGTGATCATTAATAACCAATGTAAATATCTTGAACATGCACTATTTCAAGCATTAAAATCTATCAAAGTAGAGAAAAATGGGTTCAAAGACACAAAATATAAACAAGTATAAAGTAAGTAAAGCAAAGGTTTAAGTTTGTGAAAAGGCTTTGTAAGTCAGGGTAGGATTAGGAATAGAGGTGGTTTTTGGAAAATAAGTTTAGGTACTAACATTGGCTCCACTTGGGGATGGTGTCCTCCCCGTGAGGAACCAAGAACTGTAGACCTTGTGCCTTTAATTTTCTCTGAATTTTCACTGTGTTTTCTGAATATGCTTGTAGTATACTTGTTCTGTTCATTCTGTTGAAGTTAATCACACTGAAAATACCATCAAACCATTTGCAAAATGCTAAAATCAAAAAAAATTCTGAAAACTAATCACGCTGCATCAAAGTGTCTTCCATTGGGCCATGTAGTCTTATTTTTTTCTTAATCTACTACAATCCAAAAGAAACTGAAAATTAATTTTGCTGAAAAAATATTGTAAAATGAACCAATCTGAAAACTAAATGATCAAAAGTGAGCTTATTCTCCACACCTCCTACTCTTCTAACCAACAGAACCCATCTTGATCATGTATAGGAAAACTTCTAGTGTAGCCAAGAAAGCATTTGACTGACAACATAATTTTCTTTTTCACAACTAAATGAGAGCATGCAGAAAAAATGAAATCCTTGCAACACAAATTGAATAGGCAACCTGTACTTACTACTGCAATTTGATTGCATGCTAAAAGATGCTACATTTTGGACTTATGAGAAAATTGACTCTATGTAGACAACTATTGGATCTTGAAAATCATGATGGATTTCCAGCTAATGTAAAAGACTAAACTGTTCCCATGTAAATTCTGCTGCATTAATAAGACCATGATTCTCTTGACCTCCTTGAAACAGGCCATGAACATCATATGTTTTATAACAAATAGGGGCAATAGGAAAATCTTGCAATTGTTGATAAATTTCTTGGGCAAAAAATCCTTTAAGAACATCCAAAACAACAATATTATCATGAAAAACAAGAGGTTGCAATACAGTTTCATCAATTCCAAAAGGAGAAACATCATACTTAATGAACTCTTGTTTATGTTGGATTGTCTCTTGATGTATCTCACCGGTACTAACATCTTGAACTTCATGGTTAGAGTAATGATGCAATATTTCATATTCTTCACATAATTCTTGATAAAGAAACTGAACAGAAAAAACCTCTTTATAATAAGAATGGAAAGTGGCATGAATTTAATTTAGGGAAGAAATATTGGAGAGAGGCAAGGATCTACACCATTCTCAGGAATTTCCCTCTAGGGAATACCGAAACATATTCATTAAAACATATTCATGAAATATGTCCAGTTGATGCATACATTCATGAAAATCCAATAAAAACTCAACAGGAACTTCCCAATCTTCTCCTTTAAACTTCGGAAGATAAATTTCCCATTTATCTTTGTCAGACATAGGGTTTGGAAAACCAGGTACATTGGAAAAATCACAAAAGTGCATACCTCCGAGCTATTATAGCATCCATTGTTGTTGGAATTATGAATCAGTGGAGTTTCCTGTGAATTATTTACCACGGAGTCGCTAGGTGAATGGTGCAGTCACTTCTATCACCAATCCTTGCTCACTATCAAGAACTAGTTGTATTCATTGTCGTACAATCCAGGGAAAGATGTCTTCGTTCCTCCACTCCGCGATAATGACGCCAAAAGATGTTATCCCTAAAATATGCACCAGTATGCTATGGCACAAGAGCTAGGGTACCTCAGTTATTACAATGATTTGATTTGGTTGATAGGTATTTCAAGTGGATTAGATGGAATGAATGTCCCATATGAAAGATTAAGCGTTTATCCAAATAAGTAACAACACTCTGTAATGTCGGGGGCATGCACCTTGAAAGCTTGACACCATATGAACACCATGAAAAGAAGAAATAGAAAAAATGCATGAACACATAAGATAACAATCTACCCATCTCACATATTCATCTGGAAGACATTCAGATAAAAAACATTGTCTTGGATCAAAATGAAAATATTTGAATACAAATTACAAAGAATAAACAATTAACATCAAAATCTTCACTGTAATCTGATCTGAACTAAAGAAGAATTAAAGGAAAAATACAATAGAGACTCAATCAAACTTAACAAAGTGATTGATCTCTGAGCACAAAGTGTAATAACAAATTTCAAAATAAAATACATCAAATCTCTGAGCATGTCACCCTTCGTCCATATACATCAAAATCAAATCTAAAAAATAACAACTAATCTAGAAAATAAAATTTTGCATTTTTTCAAAAATTTCTAAACTAAATATGTAATATGATGAAAGAAAAATGAAATATGAAATGCAACTAAAATACCATGAACAATCAATATTCAAATGCAAGGAAAGCAAGATGACCTACCTACTTACCTGGGGCCTGGGCCCTGAAGAATTCAAGTGCCTGAATGTAGGGTCGGATAAGAGACCCATCCACTGGTAATGGAATCTTTCTCCGGTCCAAGGTTGTCAAATAGTACATCTCTTTCTCATACTTCTTCTTGATGATATAAGGGCCAAGCCAAGATCTGTTTTCCTTCTAATCATACTTAGGGTTTCCCTTCCTCTTATCCCACATGAACAAAATAATTCCTTCAATGTAGTTGATGTAAGGTATATCTTCGATGTAAGGATACAAAGGAGGCTCTGTATTAACTACATATTTAATGGTTTTCACATGTTCTTTGTTCTCTTTATCTTCTTTCTTCAATATCTGGATGGAACTTGACTCTTTCCCTTGAAAATTTGCAAGCTTCTCCTTGTACTCATTTGTCCTTGGGAGTAGTGTATCTATGCAATCTTCCTGCACAAAATGAAGGTCCCAAGGATCATAGTCAATAATATGACAAGGTACATCAAAATCACACTCACTCATGTAATCATGACCATTGGGATCCATCACATGCTTCTTAGCCTACTCTCGCCTATATAAAAGCTCAAAAGTGCCATTGCCCATGGGAATATGTGTGTGGGTGAGATCCATACTGAGAAAACCCCCAAGAGAAGCATACCAACTTCTTAATAGAAGCATCCCCCAAGCATCTGGAACATCAATCACCACTATGTTCATAATGAGTCTAATACGAGGGAAGTCAATCAGGTAAACTTCAACATCTTCACAAAGCCCATAAACTTTGACCTTCTTGGAATCAATACCACAAACATTTCCATAAGTTTGAGTCATCTTCAATCCAAGTTGTTCCATTACTTTCAATGACATAACATTTTCTGAGGCTCTCGAGTCCAACATACAATTATTCAAACAGAGGTCATTCATTCCTAAAGGGAGGTAAAAAGTAGGGTTATTATCATTCTTCCAATCAAGATACATGGTATTGAGGATTATTGGAGGGTCCTCCTTCTCGGTTGGCACTTTCAATAACTTCAAGACTTCTCTCCTCACAGATGGGATATTTCACATCTCTGTCACAAGGACTGTCATATTCAACTTACCAAACATAGCCGACACATCCACATTCAATTGAATTTCCTCTTTTGTCGAATTCAACTTTGGAAGAAATTCACTGACTAGAGGTGGGGGTGGTGGGACTAATTTTCCTATATATGGAAGAGGAGCTTCCACCTCTGGCTGAAGTGAAGTAGAAGGTTGTAATGGAGGAACTGAAGCCTTGTTTCTTCTTGCATACATAAAAAAATCCCTTTTTCTTAATTCTTTTCCTTGATCCTCTATTAACTAATTCAGCACTATGAGTTGTCCTTCTCTAGATCCTCTTTTTCTGACTTCATTAATATGTTCCTGAGTGATATCTTCTTATCGGAAATTGCAAATCATGTCCATGAAATTTATACCATCAGAAGAGTCTTCATCACGTCGAGGAAACTCATCTTCCCTATAAGGCTCTTGACAAGGAGAACACCATGGTGTCTCTTCAGTGTTGACCATCCCAACCATATTCAATGTGTTAGGAGAATTTTACTCTTGTTGAGGCCTTGGCTTCCAACCTATGGCATCTCTCTTCTGTCTAGAAAATTGAGGTCTGGAGGCATATTGATTTCTTTCCATAGTGGTTAATCGGTGTATTATTTGATTCCGAGCTTGGATGAACTGAGTACTCATTTGGTCTATCTTCTGAGTCAAGAGAGCAAATGGATCTGGTGTACTGCTGTTGGAAGCTTTGGTCGTTGCTTCTATCTTAGAACGAGGATACTGAAAAGGATCAACCTTTGAGTCAAGAAGGTTCTCTTCAATATCCACACTATACTCTTTGGTTTGTGCCAAGTTTGTGGGATTCCTATCCTTCAGTATGAAACACAATTTCCCATCGAATGCATTCATATAAAGGAGACGAACAATTGCATTTGGAGGATGTAGATCTGCCAGGATTTGGATGTACAACCTTTCAAACCTATTGTCAAATTCACTCATTGTCTCATTCATTTTCTTCTTTATCTAATTGAATTGAGCTACAAACATTCCGTTGTCTTTCTTCATCGTCGATCTTTTTTGAATAACTTAGCAAAGTCTTCATAATATTCTTTGTGATTATCAGGAAGTCCTTTAAACTATCTCTGAGCATCTTCAGTCAATGATGAGGCTAGTATCTTCATTTCTACACCCTCATGTTCCACTTCTGCATTTTCCATGTCTCGACCCATAACATAGAGATGATCGTCGGTTGTGACCACGTTGTTTCTAGAGAACTTTGGCAACCATTTGTGAGACTCTTTTGGCATGGTATTAGGATATCCAAGAATGGTATCCATGTTCAAGGGTTTGTAGAGGTGTTTTTCCCAATGGTGAGCCATTGGAGCAAGGGAAAGGGTACCTTGGAAAAGGGTTTTGACAATGGGAGACTTGAGAGGATACATTCTTCGGTAAACCTTGGAAGACTTGAATCTCTAGGAGGGGGGAAAGTCTTAAGGGAATACAGATTCTGGGAAGGTGGTGTCACCAAATGAGCTTCAAGAAGAGCTCATCAAGGGTGGAAGGGGAACATCCTTCAAGTGGAGTCACCAGGCATGCCAGGGGTAAAGGATTTGGGATGGTAGCTTTCCAAAGTGTCGTTAGAGTATGAAATATGATTCAAAATCCTCCCTAGAAACGATACCAAAATGTTATCACAAAATGTAGGTTGGTAAGATCCCAACCCAATCCACAGGATGGAGATAATGGTGTGAGACTCTACCCACTGTCACCTTAGATAAAACCTCCCCTTGCTTTAGAGAAGGATAAATCCAACACAAGGGGGGAATCCCGGGTGACCCTAGGGGGAAAAGAGATGGAAGTGAGGTTATGGTGTTTCCCTACCTCAAGAGTTTTGAATATATCTTGTGTTCATTGTTATGGTTAATGGTTTATGGTTTATTCTTGGTTATTGCTGAAGTATATTTGCAGATCCACCAATTATATATTAACAATATTCAGAACTAGTTACCCATTTATGGTTTATACTTGATAATACCAATTGTTAAGAACCTAAATAGATCTGAATACAAAAGCACCACAAAAAATATACAAGAACAATATGCAAAATATCCTTTATTACTATCAAACCCTTCAAGTAGGGCAACACCATACAATGGATCCTATTATGGAAGAGATCCTCTCTTGTTCTCTTGCCTCTTCGAGGGGGCATCCTCCTATTGAGCTACCACTCCAAATACAATATTTCTCTTCATGTCTCATTACATTGCTTGAACCCCTTTATATAGTGCTACCATCACCTAAGAACATTCTAGAGGAGGAATCTTCTAGAAG
>ML835809.1:19413-32624 GCA_009831015.1 Picea engelmannii | reverse complement strand
AAACAAAATTTTGACGCAATATTTTATCATGGAACCCAATTGGGAAAAACCACAAATGCTTTTGTATTAACTGCAAAATTTGTTTTACATGTTACATAGAAGGAATATATTCTTCCTTTTCGATCAAAACCAATTGATCAAGATGCACCGACACCCTTGTTCACCAACACCAACTGGTAGGAGGCAACGACCCCCTTTTTAGTCATCTACAACTGACAAGGAAGCACCAACTCCCTCTACAGGCACCAACCTGCCCTTGCACCACCCAACCACCCTTATTTTCCGAATCTGGAAAAAAATTATGTATCAAGTCTTTAGTGCATCTCTCTCTGCTTTTGTGATTTAATATATCTTCTAATTTGGACTGCAGAGACAATTTCTTCTCGCTACTCTTTCTTGTTTATATATTATTCAAAATGGAGTGAGTGTGAACCACTGTGTCCCTTTGTTTGGACCATCGCACCTCTTCGATTAAATTAATCATAATTACTGTTTATTTATTTTACTGTGAAGGATTTTCATAAATTGATCACAGATATGGATCAATTTCATCTTATTAACTCGATCCCTAATCTCTGCAAATATTGCAGGAAACAAAGTTCTTTTGAGGCGCTTCCTTCAAACCATTACACGTGTCTGATAACACAAAACCACAGGCTTATCAACTTTAGCGACGTATTATGTTTTTCTTTTTAAATCTCTTATACCATATGACCAATGATAGTAACTAGATGCTAGGCCAAACGAGTGCTTGGGCGCTTTATTAGAATCAACGGTCACGATTTAATATCCCGATGATGGATGACTGTCAGGAATTCAGGACTTCACCCTTTGGAACTTCGGGACTTGCAACATGTCAAATATCCCAGAGCGGATTTCATCGAATAGATCGGACAATTCATGTTTACTTCACGGAACGAGATCAATGGTCAAATTTGATCCTTACATATATTTTTTTACTGCTTTAATCTGATGGCTGGGACTTAATCAAGCATTTAGATGTGTGGCCACCATTTACTCCGGGACTTCAGCTATTCTACTTACACTATCCTTCCACTGTAATATGATCAACGATTGAGAATACACCCAAAGTGATCTTCAGATTAGACGAATCATGTCCACTTCAGGACTTTAGCATTCGTGACTTCAGGACTTAGGGCATCTATTGGTGGATAAACTCCCAAAGTAAACCTCTCGGAGTGACATAACTTGCTTATGCCACTTGATGATGTCGCATGAGTTGAGTTTCTGCCATGTGCCACTCTGATTCTTGATTTGCACGTACCTGAAATTTCGATTTCAACTTGACACTTGTCATTATCTGGCCGTGCCATGTGTCCTTGCTTACGTGTTCTGTCAACGTGGTATGTCACATGTCCTTGATGATGTGATCTTCTAACGTATATCTCCCACACGTCCTTACTGACGTGGCTTGCGACATGTCCTCTTGAATTGAACGGTTGAGGCTTACTTCGGATGATCCGACGGTCGAGAATTTATTTCGGCTCTATGGCTCTTCGGGCTTCAGAAATTTCAAATCTCAAACCTTTTTCCCCGCTTATCCTATCCTTCCACTTAAAGTGATCCAATGGTCATGAAGACACTCGAAGCAGATTAACGATCAAGGATTATTGTGAAACCATAACTTGCGAGTCATTTAGCTTGTCACTTGAGCTCCACAAATTGAAGTTGTGCGTTTGTTGGTAAGTCAACCATAATCGTCGATATTTGAAGCTATAAGATTTGATGGTCCTGACTAATTGCGGGATTGGAAATAACATGATTTTTAATTCTCCTTTCACTCTCTGCAATCTATCTCTGCCGTAGATTTGGTGATTGCGCATCTAACAATCAAGACTTAATCCAACTTAATCTGATCATTTGTTGGATCAACCACAGTCGTCGATATTTGATTTTATGAGATCTGACGATCTAGACCGATTGCGGGATTGTAACCAATGATTCGTTTAATTCTTCTTTCACTCTCCACAATTCATCCCTGCCGTTGATCTGGCGATTACGCATCAATGGTCTTGAATGATCTGATCGTTGACTAATCCCCCAATGATTCTTCTAAGATTCACTGTGCCATCCCTTTTGAGCTTTGATCTTCATTTGCTAACCTTCCCGAGATTTTATCTCTGCATATTGTCCAAGTGTTTGACATAAGTCATTATATGCTAACTGCTATACTGTTGATATTAATGACAATTCGTCATACCAACTTATCATCACATCAAATACATCGACTGTTGACATCAATGACACTATTTCCAACAATATCCCCCTTTGTCATTGATGGAAACTCACAAACTTCATACACAATCTCCCCCTGTGATGCTGCTTCTCTCCTCTGAAGTTACTCTCCCCCTTTGAAATCAATGGCAAAAGGGTTTCTTCTCCTATGATTTGTCTGTCTAAATACTTCTGATAAGAGTCTTGACCATTGGTAACTCCTCCTACAATCACACTTTTCCTGTCAGAACTGAATGACTCCTTCTGACATTGATTGTTGTCTCCCCTTGAATAGGTTCCAACTGATGCATTATTTTCTTGAGAGATTTAGGTTGGAAGAAGGATTACTCCCAATTTTTGCCTGAGGTATTCAAATACATCTCTTCTTAAGGGTTTTGTGAAAATATCTGCCACCTGTTCTTATGTCGGGACATATTTAAATTTAATGTTATTTTCATCACGATCTCTTAGATAATGGTATTTTATGGGAATGTGTTTTGATTTTGAGTGTTGAATGGGGTTCTTGGAGAGACTTATCACGCTTGTATTATCACAATGCACAATAGTAGGTTCTTCAAATACTATTTTGATGTATTGTAAGGTTTGTTTCATCCATTCCACTTGTGTGCAACATTCTGCTGCTGCAATATACTCAACTTCAATGCTAGACAATGAAATTGAGGACTGTTTCTTGCTTATCCAAGCTACCAATGATTCTCCCAAAAAGAATGCTCCTCCACTTGTACTTTTTCTGTCGTCTACACTACCTTCCCAATCATCATTTGAATAGGCTTTTAAAGTGAATGAATCCTTGTTAGGGTACCACAAACCAAGATCTATGGTTCCTTTCAAATACCTACAGATTATTTTTACAGCTTGAACATGGCTCTCCTTTGGTGCTGCTTGGAATCTAGCCACCATCCCAACACCTTGCTTGACATCAGGTCTGGAAGCTGTTACATAGAGCAAGCTCCCAATCATTGATCTGTAGTGTTTTGGATCTACATCTTTGGATTCATCATCCTTTCTTAGTTTGCATCCAACTGTCATAGGTGTACTAACAGGTTTGCAATCTTCTAACTGGAATCTCTTAAGCATATCTTTAACATACTTATACTGATGGATAAATAATCCTATTTTGGACTGTATTATTTGTAATCCAAGAAAGAAATTCAGTTCACCGAGAAAGGACATTTCAAATTCTTGTTGCATCATCCTAGCAAAGTCCTTGCTCATTTTTTCATCATCACTTCCAAATATAATATCATCAACATATATTTCCACAATAATTATGTTATTACCAATAATTTTGCAATAAAGATTGTTGTCTATTGATCCCCTTTTGAGGCCTTGTTTTTGTAAACAAGAATCTAGCCTTGCATACCATGCTCTAGGTGCTTATTTTAGCCCATAGAGTGCTTTCTTCAGTTTACAAACATAGTCTCCTTTGTTAGTTAATTGAAATCCTTTTGGTTGTTCAATAAAGACTTCCTCTTCTAAGTTTCCATTGAGAAAT
Source organism: Picea engelmannii (assembly GCA_009831015.1). NCBI lineage: Eukaryota > Viridiplantae > Streptophyta > Pinopsida > Pinales > Pinaceae > Picea > Picea engelmannii. The sequence goes on along the minus strand of ML835809.1, from coordinate 28,873 downwards.
GATGACTTGACATCCATTTGGTATACTTTAAATTCTTTGTAGCTGGAGAAAGGTAGGAACATCCTAATTGTCTCCAATCTGGCCATATGTGAAAAGGTTTCTTCATAGTATACTCCTTCAACTTGAGAATACCCTTTACAGACCAATCTGACTTTGTTTCTGATTACTTGCCCATTCTCATTCATTTTGTTTTTATACACCCATTTAGTTCCAATGACATTTTTGTTTTTTGGTCTTGGAACTAGTTCCCAAGTTTGATTTTTTTCAATTTGGTCCAATTCTTCATTCATAGCTTTAACCCAATTATCGTCTTTACATGCATCTTTGATTGAGCTAGTCTCAATATGTGACAACAATGCTATTTCTATTTGATACAATAGTTGTCTTCTTGTGTGCACTCCATCATTCATATCTCCAATAATCAGTTCTTCAGGATGATTCTTTTGAGTCATTCTTGAGGGTGTCTTTGTGTCTCTTCATAGGAATTCCTCTCTTATCTCTTCTTGAACATCTTATTTGTCTTCACTCTTATGCACATAATCATCTTCCCTTTCTTTATTCTCTTCTATTTATTCTACTTGTGTGCCAATTGTCTCATCATCATCTTCATCTTCACTTTCAAGTATAGTCTCTTGATTTTTGATTCTTAATGTTTTTAGGTCATCCACCTTGACATCTGTACTCTCAAAAATCTTATGTGATCTAAGATTGTAGCATATGTATGCTTTCTTGTTAGAAGCGTATCCAAGAAAAATACCTTCATCAAATCTGGCATCAAATTTTCCAAGATTCTCATCAAGTCTTTTGATGTATCATTTACTTCCAAAGACCTTGAAGTATTTTACCGATGGAGCTCTTCCAAACAATAGTTCATAAGGAGTCTTATCACTATTAACCCTAAGTTGACCTCTATTCAACATGTACACTTTTGTGCTTACAGCTTCCCTCCAATATCCATTAGACAATTTTGCTTCATTGAGCATAGTCCTTGCAACCTCCTGAACTATTCTATTCTTTCTCTCAGCAATCCCGTTTTGCTGAGGTGTTCTGGCAACAAAGAATTGTCTTTTTATTCCATGGGTTTCACAGAAGAGATCAAACTCTTTTGAGGTGAACTCACCACCATTGTCTTATCTAAGACATTTGATTTTTGTCTCCTTTTCATTTTCAACAAGGGTTTTAAAGGCTTTGAATTTGGCAAGTGCTTATGATTTTTCTTTGAGAAAACATATGCAACCCATTCTAGTAAAATCATCAATGAACAACATAAAGTAAGACTCTCCTTGCAAACTCTTGGTCCTTGTAGGTCCACATAGGTCAGTGTGAACAAGCTCTAAAGGTTTTGAGGTTGTGTATTCTTTTGCTTTGAACCTTATTCTAGTTTGCTTCCCTAGTTGACTGTGTCTACACATAGTATTTGAGGGCTTTATGATCTTTGGCAAGTTTCTTACTGCACCAAGATTGCTGAATTTTACTAGATTGTCAAAGTTAATGTGCCCTAACCTTCTATTCCATAGCCAACTTTCATCTACTAGATTTATATGACATTCCTCATTCAATTTTGTATCTAGTATATATACATTTTCGGGAGTTCTAGGAGAAATACCAACTGATTTTCCTGTGTCTTCTCTCCTAATCTCACATTTATGGGAATAAAAGATGCATAAGTGCCCATGATCACAGGCTTGGATGACACTTAATAGACTAGGTTTCAGTTTTTCAACAAGCAACACATTTTTGGCTTTGTCTTTTCCCAAACTCACAATGCCTTTCCCAAGGATGTTACCTGAAGCATTGTCACCAAATGTAACTTTACCCTTTTGTTCTTTAAGTCTAAAAACTTGTCCTTGTTACCTATCATATGTTTTGAGCATCCACTGTCAACATACCAAAGGTATTCTTTATCTTGGGCTTTTAAGGCAATAAGACATTCCTTTTTTGATGTTTTTTCTCTCCAAAGTTTCTTTTGCTCTCTAATGAACTTTGGTTGTTCTGAAACTTCCATTAATCTGCAATTAATGGCCTTATGTTCATAGTTATGAAATATGAAGCATTCTAGGTCCCCTTCTTGGAGAGGTGCAACAGAGTTATAGTTTCTGTTTTTAACTCGATTTGCTGCTTGTTCATATTTAAGGTTATAGTTCTTAACCTTTAGATCTTTTCTTCTATATGCTCTACAATTCATAGCTTTGTGTCCGAAATTAGAGCATGCAAAGCAATAACCAAAGAAAATACGAGGATACATGTTTTGATAAACCTTCTTTGGTATTGTCTTTTTTTTCCTTCTTGATGGGTGGAAGTAGTCCTCTAGAGTTCTAGTCATTATTTGTCTTTTCTTCGTTTTTCTTCTTGAATGTACTGAGGAGAGAATCTGCATAAGATTTTGAGTTGACTTGGATTTTTTCTTGAGAATAAACTATTCTATTTTTATTACCTGAATCCCTTTGTGTGGTAATAGTCTTATCCAATATTTTAGAGCTACTCTCATATATTGTTTGAATGTGTTTTGTATCCAGTTCTTTTCTTAGGTGAACTATTTCTGCCTCAATTATTTCGCAGGTTATTTGTTTTTCTTTAAGAGACTTTTCTAGACTTTCTTCGATCCTATTTGCTTCTAGGATTGGGTTTTTCAGGTTTCTCATGAGTTTTTCCATTTCCTCTTCTTTCTGGTCATGTTTTTCCTTTTGTTCAACTACACAAATTTTCAGTTTTCTATATCTGGTTTTGTATTTTCTTAATTCATCCAAGGCACTAAGAAGTTCTTCTTCCATATTAAATTTTGCTTCATCTTCTGACTCTTTCTCATGTTTAATGTCTTCTATATCATTGGAATCTTTAATACCTAGAAAAAAGACTTCATCATCATTATTGTCACTAGACTCTAATGAACTGTTGTTTTCTTCTTTTGAGTAAAAGTTCTTTTTCCCTTTGTAAAATTTTTTCTTGTAGTTGGGTTTTTCCTTTTTCTTGTATTGTTTGATTTTTTTTTCTTCATCTTCAGGGTCATCCTTGGGATAGGGACACTTGGTTGAAAAATGACCAATCTTTCCATAGTTAAAAATTTTTAAAGGCAGATTGCCTTTGTACTTCCCTAATCCTTTCTAAAGTTTTTTAATGAAATTTGCTTCTTCCACATCAGATTCTTCATCATGGATGGATTGAAGTTTCTTCTTCTAATTCTTTGTTTTCTTGAGTACCTTGAAGGTTGCCTCTCCTTGTGAGTGATTCTCATGACCTAATCTTAATTCATAGGCTGTGAGGATTCCATACAATTCATCCATGGTGAGTTTATCTAGCTTTTCTCGATCTTCAAGAGCGGACACTTTAGGATTGTATAGAATAGGTAGTGTTCTTAGAATTTTTTCAACTAGCTCATTGTTTGATACTTCTACTCCTAATCCTCTGATTGAATTAATATTATCATCAACTCTTTCGAAGTACTCAGAGATATTTTCCTCATCTTTCATTTTTAGGCCTTCATATTGTACTTTGAGAATCTGGAGTTTGGCCCTCTTAACCTTGGTATCTCCTGCATATATAGTTTCCAATTTATCCCAGAGATTTTTTGCATTATTACAGTTTAGTACCTTAGCAAGAATTTTCTTACTCAGTCTAGTTTGTAGTGTGTTTAAGGCTTTTGCATGTTCCAAAAACTTTTTCCCATCTTCTGCTTCTATGGGTGTGGCTTTTGGAACATCATATCCCTTTTCAACTAATGTCTATACTTCCAGTCCAATGGACATTAGATAAGTTTTCATTCTAACACTCTAGAAGACATAGTCTTCATCATTAAATAAGGGGATTTTTTATGACATTTTCAACTGCTGGTCCATTTTGATGTATATTCCTCTTCAGGTGATTTAAACCTTTTGTGAAGAGACCCCCTCTGATACCAATTAAAGGATCAAATCCTATCATTGAGAGGTGGGGGGGGGGGGGGGGTGAATCGGTGACACAATAATTTTATCAATTTTATTTTATTTATGCAAACAAAATTTTGACGCAATATTTTATCGTGGAACCCAATTGGGAAAAACCACAAACGCTTTTCTATTAACTGCAAAATTTGTTTTACATGTTACATGGAAGGAATATATTCTTCCTTTTCGATCAACACCAACTGATCAGGATGCACCCACACCCTTGTTCACCAACACCAACTAGTAGGAGGCAACGACCCCCTGTTTAGTCAACTACAACTGACAAGGAATCACCAACTCCCTCTGCAGGCACCAACCTGCCCTTGCACCACCCAACCACCCTTATTTTCTGAATCTGGAAAAAAATTATGTATCAAGTCTTTACTGCATCTCTCTCTGCTTCTGTGATTTAATATATCTTCTAATTTGGACTGCAGAGACACTTTCTTCTCGCCACTCTTTCTCGTTTATATATTATTCAAAACAGAGTGAGTGTGAACCACTGTGTCCCTTTGTTTGGACCATCACACCTCTTCAATTAACTTAATCATAATTAATGTTTATTTATTTTACTGTGAAGGATTTTAATAAATTGATCACAAATATGGATCAATTTCATCTTATTAACTCGATCCCTAATCTCTGCAAATATTGCAAGAAACAAAGTTCTACTTAGGCGCTTCCTTCAAACCATTACATGTGACTGATAACATAAAACCACGGGCTTATAAAATTTAGCGACATATTATGTTTTTCTTTTTAAATCTCTTATACCATATGACCAATGGTGGTAACCAGATGCTAGACCAAACAAGTGCTTGGGCACTTTATTAGAATCAATGGTCACGATTTAATCTCCTGATGATGGACAACTATCAGGACTTCGAGACTTCTCCCTTTGAAACTTTGGGACTTGCAACATGTCAAATATCCCAGAGCGGATTTCGTCGAATAGATCAGACGATTCATGTTTACTTTGTGGAACCAGATCAATGGTCAGTTTCAATCCTTACATATATCGTTTTATTGCTTTAATCTGATGACTGGGACTTAATCAAGCATTTATATGGATGGCCACCATTTACTCCAGGACTTCGACTATTCTACTTACACCATCCTTCCACTGTAATATGATCAACAGTTGAGAATACACCCAAAGTGATCTTCATATCGGACGACTCATGTCCACTTCGGGACTTCGACATTTGGGACTTCGAGACTTAGGGAATTTGCTGGTGGCGAAACTCCCGAAGTAAAACTCCTGGAGTGACGTAACTTTCTTATGTCACTTGATGACATGGCATGAGCCGAATGTCTGTCACGTGTCACTCTGATTCTTGATTTGCACATACCTAAAATGTCTATTTCAACTTGACACTTGTCATTATATGACTGTGCCACATGTCCTTTCTTACGTGGTCTATCACATGCCCTTGCTGACGTGGCCTGCTAACATAGATCTCCCACACATCCTTGCTAACGTGGTCTGTTGGCATGGTCTGCCACATGTCCTCTTGAATTGGACGATTGAGCCTTACTTCGAATGATCCAGTGATCGAGAATTTATTTCATCTCTCCGGGCTTCGGAAATTTCAAATCTCAAACCTTTTGCCCTGCTTATCCTATCCTTCCACTTAAAGTGATCCAACGGTCGTGAAGACACTCGAAGCAGATCAACAATCAAGGATGATTGCGGAACCATAACTTGCGAGTCATTTAACTCGTCACTTGAGCTCCACAAACTGAAGTTGTGTGTTTGTTGGTGAGTCGACCACAATCATCGATCTTTGAAGCTATAAGATTTGACAGTCTTGAATAATTGTGGGATTGGAAATAACACGATGTTTAATTCTCCTTTCACTCTATGCAATCTATCCCTACCATAGATTTGGCGATTGTGCATCCGATGGTCACGACTTAATACGACTTAATCTGATCGTTTGTTGTATCAACCACAGTCATCAATATTTGAGTTTATGAGATCTGACGATCTAGACCGATTGCAAGATTGTAACCAGCGAGTCATTTAATTCTTATTTCTCTCTCCTGAATTCATCCCCGCCGTTGATCTGGCGATTATGCATCAACAGTCTTGAATTGATCTGATTGTTGACTAATCCCCCAATGATTCTTCTGATATTCACCACGCCATCTCTTCTGAGCTTTGATCTTCATTTGATAACCCTCCTGAGATTTTATCTCTGCATATCGTCCAAATGTTTGACATGAGTCATTATATGCTAATTGTTATACTGTTGATATTATTGACAATTCATCATACCAACTTATCATCACATCAAAGACATCGACTGTTGACATCAATGACACTATGTCCAACACCCCCTCCTCCCCCTCCAAAGGATTACAAGACTACACCACATGGCTCTCAAATTGACAAAAGTAAACAACCAATTACTTCTACCAACACGACCAAATCCTCTTCCTCTTATCACTCCAAGATTAAATCAACAGGTAGTAGTAAGAGACGTTTAGATGATATGCATTGAGAGGTAGCTCGGTTGGAAGAAAAGAAGTCTCAGTATGAAGACTTCATCAGGGAAAGGGAAATTTTTTTAGGAATAAATTCCCCGAGCTATTTTGATTATGTTTATTATGATGTTTGACTATGACACTATTTTGACAAATGGAAGAACCATGATATTTATTTTTGAAATTTTAAAATATCATGTTTTATTTATGGGAGATACAAGTGATTTATTCCATGATGTTTTAAATGCATGTTTATGGTATGATATATGATGTTGATTTTCTATATTTGATGATTATATGATGGAGAGACAAGGAAAAAATATTATTGATTATTGAAATCAAGAGTGCATAATAGAGGGGGACCCCACCTATTTAGTTATTATATTATTTATTAATTATCCTTATCATTAAGTTACTTGTCCTCTTTATTAACTAAAGTTATTTAACTTCAGTAACTAAAATTAGTCCAAATACTTGAGGAACTACCTTTTAAAGAATAAAAGGAAGAATAGACGGACAAAGATGACATGAGGAATTAGAGAGAAACACTTCTGATAAGGTTTTCTCTTGTTTCATATTGAGATTTCTGAATTTCATTCTTTCATTTTTTGAGTTTCTTTAAGGGGTAAATACTCTTGTTGAGATCATTATAAATGTGGCAAAGAAGAAAGAAATAAGAAGCATTGATATTTGACATGATTCAAAAGGTCATTCATTTCTCTTGGCAGTCTATGTAGTTTTGTTAGAATTCCTGAATTAATTTTTAGTTCTGATTAAGATTATTTTGTAGAGTCAAGACTTGATGAGCTCGTGGCTTGGTTGATCCAGTACATTATAGTCTTGGTCATTTTATTTCGGACACTAGTTGTCTTTGTATGATTGTTAAATGCCATCCTAGACTTCTAAGTATGATCTTGGTCCTTACCCTCACACGGGTTTGAAAAGAGACATTTTGTTGTAACTCAGAAAAGTTGTCATTAATAAAAATCCGGTTTATTCTCAATTGAGACTTGTGTTAATATTTTTCAGATTGTATGTATTCTTTATTTCATTCATTTTAATTTTGTGATAATTTACATATAAACATTTTTACATTTTTTTAGCATAAGCACACAACTTGATAATAACATCAGGCCCAAGAACATATTTCTTGAGGGATGATTGATCTTTTTTCTTAAGGCTATAAACCCATGGTAACATTCTCTCCTATATCACCTTAGCCTAGTGAGATTTGAAAATGCTTGAGTGGTGAATTTCCATTCCTCACCTCAACAAGTTACAAACCCCAAATTTCCATACTAGGACCTGCCACTAAAATGGGCCCTGCAATCCAATTCCTCCAATTTTCACCTAGAAAGTACCAAGATAGATGAATAATTATATAATGATCCAATATGGATCATACCTCTCCATTTAGGGAAGATTTTGGTCCCCAAAATATTTTATTGAATGAGGTGGGGAATTTTTTCCTCTACCTTCTCTCTAAAGTACCATTTTTCCTTTCCTAGAAGTTGTCCTTTCAACCCGATCTGCCAAAGGTCATACTACCCCTATATGGTAGTTTTATACTTCTTCTACCAACTCTGCTTGAGCTTCTGGTGCTAATTCGTCTATGGTAAGTCCTCAATTTCTTAATCCAAAATGGAAGGCTCATAGAGTTTCATATTTTCCACATTCAATACCGAGTAAATGTGCATGTATGGGGTTAGAACGAGTCTGTTGGTTTTATCACCCACCTTCTCCAATACCAAAAAAGGGACATACCATAGATATTTTATATTCTTACCAAGACCCTATAGTATTTTCTTGTTTATATGTAACCAAACTCTATCTCACACTTTGAATGATTTCTCAGTTCTATTCTGATCATGTCGGGCCTTGTACTTTTCCCGTGATTTATTCAATGTCTCTTATACTTTCAAATGGATCTGCCTAATATTTTTAAAAAATATTTTCACTTTCAATGATTCTCTTTTGACATCTTCCCTGACTCCTTACTATACATAGACAACATCCAAGAGAAAAGGTGGCAAATACCCAAATAAAGTTTCAAAAGGGGACTTACCTGTAGAAGTATGGATTTCTTCGTTGTAAGAATGTTGAATATATATCATATTTTCATTCTAGGTATTTGGATGCTTATGATTGTAACCCCTAAAAAACAGTAACAATGTCATGTTGACTACTTATGTTTGCCCATCTGTTTATAGATGGAATGTTGTAGATCTCTTAAACTTGGTGTCCATCATCTCCCAATGTGTAGTCCAAAAGGCATTGAGAAATCTGGTATCCCTATCTGAGATGATGCTCCTTGGTGTTAACTCCCAAAATAGCACCATCATTTTGGTTGGGTTTTACGGTGGATAGCATGGCTATTGATAGTTTCCTCAATTCATTGTTGAGTCTTTTAGCTGCAAAATTTTAGATTTTGGCTTGACTTAAATTTGGATTGTAAAGTCTTCTTTTTCAAAATTGTCATTTTCTACTTTCCACAGCTAACTTGTTTTCAAAGGTTCATTGTGCACTGTGGAAAGTGCCCACTTTCAACAGCTAAGGAGATCGTTTCATCAGTTGACGCGCTGTTGAAAGTGTCAAATCTTAAAAGGTTCTTAAAATCAGTTCTCGAGTGGCGTGTTGTCAAAGATTCATGCTTTAAGCAGCTAAGGAGGGTCTTCTAAAAAGTGGCGCGCTGTGGAAAGTGCATACTTTCCGCAGCTAACAGGGGCTTACAAAGAGGCGCGCTGAGGAAAGTCAAGATTATCAACAGCTAACAGAGGCTGTACTCCTGGGTTGGCAACATCAAATCAAATCTTTGTTTCCATATCAGACATTGTTCACAAAGGATCGTTTATGGTTTTGAGTTGCAAATGGAAAAATGATACTTAAACTTGCAGAGAACTTTTAGATCCCTTTCTGAGCTCCAAATTAAGATCTGACAACACCATTGGAAAGCTGAGATTCTCTAGATGTCGATCGACTATTCATATGTGAAAAATGGATTTTTTATGACCGAGAAATTCAATTTTGAAAATCTGTCCGCTTTCAACAGC
>ML835809.1:0-13925 GCA_009831015.1 Picea engelmannii | reverse complement strand
TAGAGATTATCCTCCTTTTTGGGTGTTATCCCTATCTTTGTGTTAATCAGTTTTCTTTACTATTTTTAGCAAAACAGATCCATATTTTTAGGATCCGAGAACAGCTTGTAGAGGCTATAAAGCTACATTCTGAAGAACTAAGAAAGGTTCGATTTTGGACAGAGGAATGCACTTTTTGTACTCAAACTTTTTATGCTAATACATATCACAGGTTCCTTTCAGCTTTGATTGTCAGCTTTTCACCTTTTCTTCTGCATTATTATCTGTGTTGTCAAGCTTTGAATGGCTGTTATCCCATTGTTTAGCTCATAACCTGATAATAAGTCTTTTGATTGTCTCTTAGACCCTGCTTTSMACTGGTTTAGTGATAATTTGTTCTCCACCCACTTTTAAGCCACTTGCTGATTAATCACTTCTTGAGAGCACTGTCTATTTGTTTATCATTTTCATGTTTGAATGCTTTAAGCTGCATTGAGTTGTCCCATTGATCCACCTTCATAAAATACAAAAACATTCATTTTTTAAGTTACCAAGCACCTTTGGTCTGCAACCACAAAGGGTTTCTTGGAGTGATAACACTTGGTATGCCAAAGTGCACCCAAACATGTTCGAAGAACATGTTCATTGCTTCTTATCCTTTAATGGTATTTTTACAAGGAATAATAATGCACATCATGTTGAACTTGTCAGCTACCACAAATAGATAGGCATGTACCTCCCTAGTTGTTAGAAAACCACCCACAAAATCCATGGAAATTCTTTTCCAAGGTCAAGTGGGTACATGTAAGGGATGGTATAACCCCTGCTTCATATTACCAGGCTTGTCAGTACAACAAAGTATGCATCCTTTAATGTATTGAGCTACATCTTCTTACATTTTGGGTCAATTGTAACACCACTATTTCGGTTAACAAGCTTCACGGAAATATAACACCCACTCTGGATTATAAAACAACATGCATTTAAGAAAATGAAACACATTTAAGCTCAGATTATACATATTATTTACTGCTATAATTAACAATCAATAGAATTTAATATTAATTAATACACACAACGGAATTCATGATAACATAAGCAACACAGTCATGCAAAACATGATTAAAGAATAATCATATACTTATCTTTTAATAGTGGTAGATTCCACCAACCAAGTGCAGGCCTTCCACGGACCTCCCAGCCTTAGACCACACTGCTCATCAAGCTCAGCAGTGGGTCACCCCCGAGCTGAGACTAAGCTCCACTTCGAGACAAGGAATCCTAGGCTAGGCTGAGGTTACAGGGAAAACAACACACAACCACAAGGATGGGATTCTCTTCTAGGAACCTCTCACGCTCACTGCCCATAGACCCTCATTCCCCACATGCCCGTTTCACCCCAAGAGTATACACCTTCTCTGTCACCTGGACAGTCCTTCGGCTGCTAACCTCCCTTGCCTTGGGTTACAACAACAAACTGGACCGGAAGTCTCCGGGCTCTGTGGCAGCTACAGGGTTCCTTCCAAGAGTCCTCTCCTTCCTCTGTGCACTCTCTCCTCTAGAGAGAGACACTCACAGGCCGAAACCACCTCTTCATCCAACCTCAACACCACTCTCTCCCAGAGAGAGTTTCACAACTGGTCACAAGCCATACGCAGTCTAGTACTGTGTAGCCACAACAACCCACAGAAAACAGACACAAGCTTCCTCAAACTGGTTCAGCGATGGCAAATTGATCTCACGGTCACAACTTCGGAATAGAGAGATCTTATGCACAGGCTCGATCTCGGGCAATGGATGCACACAAATTCTCCAGACACAACATGGGCTTTTTCGGTTGAAAACAAAGGTGAAACCAGCTCTTTCAGAATCGATCACAGGCTTCTGGTTCAATACAGAGGTATACACAGGTTTTCTCAGAGCCAGACACAGGCTTTTCGAATCTCAAGGACACACGAAGGTTCTCTGCAGAACTCGGGTCAGTCGTACTGCTAAGAGCATGTACACGCTCAGGTAGTCCAATCGAATGGGAGAAGGAACCCCCTCACGGTCCACCTTGGTTGTTTTATTCGCATGCACCAGGGTCGACACTTATTGCCCTAGAGACTGCATGTGTTCCACCAGCACGCATCACCTTCCCTTGGTCAAGAACTTAGGATAAAAATATAAATGGCAAATGTTCTTTTGGAATAATAAAAAAATATTATTCCTAGGCTTAAGCCCCCTAGGCTAAACACTTAGCCCCATTTCCCACCTTCCAGACTCTAATTCCTTGCCCTCTCTATGGATGCTTAGTCCCCCTTCACTCATTCATCGTGGTCGGTTTGCACCTGGCGGTGCTTACAAATTTTTATTAATTGTTCTGCATGATTACATAAACAACAACAGGCTCCTGGCCTTCAAAACTTAGGCTCCCTGGCCTAACAAACACATAAGCCACCAGCTTATAAAAAACTTGGCTCACCAGCCTATAAAACATAATTACAATTCTTTTCAGAACATGATCTACGATAGGGCTCGGCCTTGGGGAAACTACAATTCCCCTCCCCTTATTTATGCACTGTCCTCAGTGCAACTTACACTGTCTCTGCAAGCCTTTCAAAATTTTCAAAAATATGTGGGTACTCTGCCCGCATAGCATTTGCATGCTCCCATGTCATGTCCTTGGGACCGTACCATGTCCACTGGACCTTTACAAGCTCTATAGCTCGATTCGAGAGCTGTTTTCTTTTCCTGTCCAATATGCGCGGGACGCACTTGCAGGACACCCTCTGGTTCCACCTGAATCACATTCCAATCGATAACATGATTAGCATCAGGTACATATTTCTTAAGCAATGAAACATGAAATACATTATGTACAGTCATAGATGCAGGTAATGCAAGCACGTATGCAACTGGCCCAATCCTTTCCAGGATCTCAAATGGCCCACAAAATCTTGCTGCCAATTTGGTGCAACTTCCCAACTTTAGGGAACTCCTGTTAGTCTTCACTTTCAGGAAAACATGGTCACCCACTTTGAATTCTCTATGGGTTCTGTTACTGTCAGCGTAACTTTTCTACCTATCCTGGGCAACTTTCAGATTCCGTTTAATCCTTATCATTTGGTCTTCCATCTCTTTGAGTAGTTCAGGCCCAACGACTACTCTATCAGCTGAATTATCCCAGCTCACTGGAGTGTTGCACTTTCTTCCATAAAGTTCTTTGAATGGGCTCATCTTCAATGATGCATGATACCCATTATTGTAGGCGAATTCTACCAAATGCAGGTAGTCTTCCCACCTTGATGGTTTATCCATCACATACATTCTCAGTACGTCTTCTAATACCCTGTTCACCCTCTCTATCTGACCATCAGACTCAGGATGATACACTGTACTAAAGTTCATATTCATTTCGAATCCTTTGAACAGTCCTTTCCAGAAATTTGAAGTGAATTTCGGGTCCCTATCAGACACAATTGTCTTAGGAATTCCATGCAAGCGTGCCACTTCTTTTAAGAAGATATTAGCAACATCTGCTGCCCTATGAGTGGTTTTCAGTGGAATGAAATGGGCAGCTTTAGTAAGCTTGTCCACCACCACCATGATTGAATCATGTTGCTTTCTTGTAATAGGTAGTCCGGTGATAAAATCCATTGTTACCACGCCCCATTTCCATTCAGGAATGGGTAAAGGCTGCAACAACCCTACTGGGTGCCTATGCTCAGCCTTAACCTTCTGGCACTCCATACATTTGGCGATGTATTCAACGATTTCTTTCTTCATACCCGGCCAAAAATAATGGCTTTTGACTGCTGCCACATTCTTTTGATATCTAGGACGTCCAGCATAAGCCACATTATGCATTTATTTTAGAATTGCTAGCTTCAATTCTTGGTCATTGGGTACATACACTCTATTTTTATACAGAAGTAAGCCATCAGTTCCCAAGGTGTAACTTTCCTTGGTTTGTGGTCTCTCACGCTGCTGTAGCTTTGCTACTAAACCTCTGTATTGCAAATCAACATTTGCAGCTTCCAAAATTCTATCTTTAATCTCAGTCCTATACATGCTAATGGTTGTAGCATGTAATTCGTGCACTTTTCTGCTGAGTGCATCCGCCACCTTATTTTATTTCCCTTTGATATGCTTGATATCAAAGTCATATTCGCATAGAAACTCCAGCCTTCTGATTTGCCTGGCATTTAAAGTCGGTTGATCAAATAAATACTTCAAACCGTTATGGTCTGTTCTCAATTCGAATCTTTTTCCCATGAGGTAATGTTTCCATTTCCTCTAGGCGTGGATGACTGCTGCTAGCTCTAAATCGTGAGTGTCATAATTCCTTTCATGCTCTTTCAGCTTTCGGGACTCATAACAAATTAAAAATCCCTGTTGGCTGAGAACTCCTCCCAACCCCTCCTTACACACATCTGTGCACACTACGTAATCCTTATTTGGATCTGTAATATTCAGGATTGGAGTGCTGGTTAGTAGCTGTTTCAATCGCTGGAAGCTACTCTCACATTCTTCAGTCCACTAGAACTTCTTCTCTTTCCTTTGCAAGGAAGTGATAGGATGAGCTATCCTTGAGAATCTGGCTATAAACCTTCTATAGTAGCCTGCCAGACCCATAAAAGATCTAACTTCTGCCACATTCCTTGGCACTGACCATTCTCGAATGGCCTCAACCTTTTCAGGATCCACAACGATCCCTTCCTTTGATATAATGTGCCCCAAGTATTGAATCTGCCTTTGATAAAATGAGCACTTTCTCAGTTTTGCGTACAGTTGGTGTTCTCTCAACACCTGTAACACCATTCTCAGGTGTTGCTCATGTTCTTCCTCTATCTTGGAATACACCAAGATATCGTCCAGGAAGACTATGACAAACTTGTCCAAATAATCTCTGAACACTCCATTCATTAAGCACATGAAAACAACAGGTGCATTTGTTAGTCCAAACGGCACCACTATGAATTCATAACGACCGTACCTTGTTATAAAGGCAGTCTTGCTAATGTCCTCATCATTTATTCTCACTTGGTGATATCCAGATTTGAGATATATTTTTGAAAATATTTTCGCATCCTTCAACTGATCAAAAAGATCATCAATCCTTGGCAGAGGATACTTGTTCTTGACAGTTACCTTATTCAACTGTCAGAAATCAATGCACAACCTCAATGTCCTATCTTTCTTCTTCATGAATGGGACCGGGGCTCCCTAAGGTGACACGCTGGGGTGAATGTATCCCTTCTTTAGTAGCTCTTCGAGTTGCAATTGCAACTCTTTCAGCTCTAGCGTACTCATTCTATAAGGAGCCTTCGAAACTGGAGCTACTCCAGGCATCAATTTTATAGAAAAATCGATGTCCCTCTTCAAAGGTAGTCCAGGTACCTCCTGAAATACATCCTTAAACTCTTTGAGTACCTCGTGGTCTTCCATATTTGAGACTACATCTTGGGATGCTTCTTCCACCTGAACTGCAAATAATTGACAGCCTTTCTGGTAACATTTCTTCAGCTGCATGGCTGAGATTTCCCTAACAGCCATGGCTCTGGGAATTCCTTGGACTATTACCTGATTTCCCTCTTCATTCAGGCATGTAAACCTCTTGTTACGACAATCCATAAGGGCATGGTGCTGGTCCAACTAGTCCATCCCAATTAAGCAATAGTATGAGCCTAAAGGTAGAATGTTCAATTCAGCCTTAGTGCTCATTCCTTTCATGTCTACTAAACATGACTTAACCAATTCAATGACCTTCCTTTTGGTTCATGTGGCCAACTTTACTAGCCAAGACTTTTCATGTTTGCTTCTTGTTAAATGCAAACTTTCCACCACTCTAGGATCTATATAACTATGGCTAGCTCCTTAATCAATTAAAATAACAAGTGGTCGGTTGTTGATCATACCTTCCACTTCAATCATGTGCGATTGAAATTCTGTTTGCTTGTTGTCCAGGGCTGCGTAGATCCTCGGCATTCTGTTGCCCATATCCTCCACTGTTTCAACTTGCTGAACAGTATGGACAGTTCTCACTTTATCTTTTCTGTGGGGACAATCTCTGTACCTATGATTCCCTTTACAACCCCAACACTCCATAGGTGGTGGCCTTGGCATCTGCTCACTCCCTTCAACTTTCTTAGGCTCTCTACAAGATGACTGTCCCCAAGGACTGTTCCTGAAAAAGGGAGGCCTATTTCCTTTCTGCCTCTGTTCTTTCTTAAACCTCTTCTGGTCATCCCAAGTGTTCCGAAAGGTAGGCTTTTCTCTTCGCTATTCATACAAGCATTTCTCCCTTCTTATGGTTTCTTCCATGGTCTTAGGATCGTCATATTGAATCTTGTCACCAATGGAAGGTGGCAGTCCACTTAGATACCTCTGAATTTTGATAGCCTCGTCTTTGATGAACAGAACATACTTCAGTAGTTCCAGAAAACTTCGTTCATACTCATCAATGGTCATGCTGCCCAACTTGAGTTTGAAGAACTCCTTCATCTTTCTGTCATAGTGTCTTTTGGTCAGGTATTTCTTCTCAAAATACCTCTTAAACTCCTTCCACGTGACCTCTTTCTCTCTGATGTGTTGCACCTGCACCAACTGATCCCACCACATGGATGTTTTTCCTTTCAGCTGGTACATTGCAATTCTTCCTTCTGCATGGGCAGAATAATTCTACAGTTGGAAGTATTTCTTCATACCCAGCTACCATGTTTCGGCATCTTCTTCCTTCTTATGTTCACCATTGAATGTAGGCGGTTTAATCTTGTTGATTTCCCCTTTCAATTCATCCCTTCCAGATTTTCAGTGTTTTTTGGTAGGGGACAGGCTTGAACTACTGTGTGTCTCCTTGCTAGAATGCTTTGGGAAGAGACGGTAATGTCTGCTACCACTCCTCGATCTTCTTCTCCTCTCATGGGTTCTGACACTTCTTGATCTGCTTGTGTCACTCTCTTTTTCCAATTTCTTTTCTATTCTTTCTAGGCTCTTCAACATTTTTAGGTTGAATTCACCCTGCCGATCCTTGATTTTCATGAGCTTTCGGCTATCATCTAGGCGAGCCTGGGCATCTTTCTGCAATATTTCAATGAGTTTCATCATATGTTCTTCCTTATCCATCTCTTTTCCGTGCCCATTAGAGTTTGTTCCTTCGACTCCCAAGTTGACATTCCTCCCTACCCTTTCGTCCTCTGTTTCGGAGGAAATCTGCACCTCTTTCAATTTCATACTCGACGTCAGTTTTCGACTGTCCTGACACTTGTTGAACTCTGCACACATGACGTGCAGCCAACCAAAGTTTGTCAGGCCTTAACCCTTCAAGAAAACTTACAACATTCATAAGCCAACATAAACAATAAAAACGTTTTGACTTCACAAGGTGTTATGAGATCTGTCCGACTCTGCAAATTCTGGGACTTCGGAACTTCAAAATCTTGGTCCACGAAGATCCAACAGTTAAATCTTCGTAACCAAAGTCACCCTTTCGCAAATCGCAATCTCGCGAGTTCGTGAGTCGAAGACCCTCGACTCATTTCCTCCAAACACCGATACTCGAGATGTGACACGGGTATGGCTCCCTCCTCGCTAGCGCTTGCTACACATGACCATAGGCTAGGTCTAAGTGCTATCACTTTTTTGCCAACTCGCGACTTCGCGAGTTCGAGTGCCGAGCCTTCGTGCTCTTACTTTGCGAATTCCGAAATTGCGAATTACTTTATTCTCCGGGCCCACAACACAACTATCACCCTTCACCACCGTGGCATGTGGTACATTCAGGAGGGTCCACGTCACCTTCGGTGATGTCTTCAGGTCCCACCACTCTCACCTATCTTCTTGACTCACTGACATGTGGTACACACCCGTGTGTCCACGTCCATTCCAAATGAAATCCAACAGTCAGGTCTTTCTCAGATCTACGACGCAGATCCTTTCGGCGTTTCGAGCATCGGGAGTTTGTGCACCCCACATCTTGAACTTCCATCTGCCGAAATCCTAAAACTACGATTTACTCCTTTTCTGAATTGGATGGTCAACCACCTTCCTACGATCTATGGTGTAGATCGTTTCGGCGTCTCGGGTTTCGGAGGTGTTCACCTTCCTCACTTCCTCTCGCGACTTTGTGAAATACGAAAATTTTTCACGACTAAATCAAGCATGACTCCGCTAGATCTAATGGGTAAGCCTTCCTCCCAGATCTACAACGTAGATCTTCTCAGGTTTTTGGGTTTTTGGGAGTTCATGTATCGCGATCCCCACACTCCTGTGTAATTCAAAAGGGATTTTAATCCCTATGCACATTTTCCAGATCTGATGGTCACAAGAGCTCACCTTCCCTCCCAAACCGATCCTAAGGCTCCAGCACTGTTGGTGTGGAGTCCTCTCTCTCTGTGGCCATAGACCACACCGGCTGTGGTTTCACAACACCGCTATACCTCCTGAGCTTATAGGCACGGTCAAGTAACTC
Organism: Picea engelmannii; assembly: GCA_009831015.1. NCBI lineage: Eukaryota > Viridiplantae > Streptophyta > Pinopsida > Pinales > Pinaceae > Picea > Picea engelmannii. The sequence goes on along the minus strand of ML835809.1, from coordinate 5,494 downwards.
CTTGACACTCTGGACCATACCAGGGTCCGAAATTGGTCCTCCAGACACAATTTCTCCTCTCACCCTCGGTCCAAAGACCACTCAACTGGCCCATCTAGGCTCAGTGTCGAAACCTGGCTCTAATACCAAACTGTAACACCACTATTTCGGTTAACAAGCTTCGCGGAAATATAACACCCACTCTGGATTATAAAACAACATGCATTTAAGCAAATGAAACACATTTAAGCTCAGAGTATACATATTATTTACTGCTATAATTAACAATCAATAGAATTTAATATTAATTAATACACACAACAGAATTCATGATAACATAAGCAACACAGTCATGCAAAACATGATTAAAGCATAATTAGATACTTATCTTTTAACAGTGGTAGATTCCACCAACCAAGTGCAGGCCTTCCACGAACCTCCCAGCCTTAGACCGCACTGCTCATCAAGCTCAGCAGTGGGTCACCCCCGAGTTGGGACTAAGCTCCACCCCGAGACAAGGAATCCTAGGCTAGGCTGAGGTTATAGGGAAAACAACACATAGCCACAAGGATGGGATTCTCTCCCAGGAACCTCTCACGCTCACTGCCCACAGACCCTCATTCCCCACATGCCTGTTCCACCCTAGGAGTATACACCTTCTCTGTCACCTGGACAGTCCTTCGGCTGCTAACCTCCCTTGCCTTGGGTTACAGCAATAGACCGGACCAGAAGTCTCCGGGCTCTGTGGCAGCTACAGGGTTCCTTCCAGGAGTCCTCTCCTTCCTTTGTGCACTCTCTCCTCTAGAGAGAGATGCTCATAGGCTGAAACCACCTGTTCATCCAACCACAACACCACTCTCGCCTGGAGAGAGAGTTTCACAAATGGTCACAAGCCATATGTAGTCCAGCACTGCGTAGACACAACAACCCACGGGAAACAGACACAAGCTTCCTCAAACTGGTTCAGCGATGGCAAATCAATCTCATGGTCACGACTTCGGAATATAGAGATCTTACGCACAGGCTCGATCTCGGGCAGTGGATGCACACGGATTCTCCAGACACAACACGGGATTTTCCGGTTCAAAACAGAGGTGAAACCGGTTCTTTCAGAATCGATCACAGGCTTCTGGTTCAATACAGAGGTATACACGGGTTTTCTCAGAGCCAGACACAGGCTTTTTAGATCTCAGGGATGCACGAAGGTTCTCTGCAGAACTCGGGTCAGTCGTACTGCTAAGAGCCCGTACATGCTTAGGCAGTCCGATCGAATGGGAGAAGGAACCCCCTCACAGTCCACCCTGGCTGCTTTATTCCCATGCACCAGGGTCGAAACTTATCACCCTGGAGACTGCATGCGTTCCACCAGCACGCATCACCTTCCCTTGGTCAAGAACTTAGGATAAAAATATAAATGGAAAATGTTCTTTTGGAATAATAAAAAAATATTATTCCTAGGCTTAAGCCCCCTAGGCTAAACACTTAGCCCCTTTTCCCACCTTCCAGCCTCTAATTCCTTGCCCTCTCTATGGATGCTTAGTCCCCCTTCACTCATTCATTGTGGTCAGTTTTCACCTGGCAGTGCTTACAAATTTTTATTAATTGTTCTGCATGATTACATAAACAACAGCAGGCTCCTGGCCTTCAACACTTAGGCTCCCTGACCTAACAAACACATAAGCCACCAGCTTATAGAAAACTTGGCTCACCAGCCTATAAAACATAATTACAATTCTTTTCAGAACATGATCTACGACAGGGCTCGGCCTTGGGGACACTACATCAATAAACATGCCTTTGTAAGTTCACAATTGTCTTCACAACACCAAACTGTCTTGCAACCTTGGAGGTGTGAGCCTTCTTAATAAGTTATAATATTTCACCGTTAGGTACATAGAGCTTGCATATCTTGTAGAGAAACCCATTATGGAGATGATAATCAGCTTCATTGTCACCTTTTTCTACACGAACTAGCCTTGTAGCTGTTGAAACACCTCTTTAAATTCTTGATATTTTGTGTATGCCTCTTTGTATGCATCATGGGTAAAATGATCTATGTGTATATGAATTCCTAAAACTATAATATTGGATTTGGGTGGCCTTAAAATCATGTGTTCCAACTTATTAGTGTTTCTATTCTTATATTTGATGACTAGATGAAACTTTCAAAAAAAATCCATCCACTTGTAATGTCTAGTTTATTAAAGCTTACTCTGGGCTTGCAAATAATGCTATGGTTGGTGGTCAGTGTGGAAAATGGTTTCATTTCCCATAAGATAGTGCTTCCACTTCTTAATAGCTTAACCTAGGGCTTATAGTTCCTTATCACATGTAGGGTAGTTCAGGGCTCCCCCACGAAATATCTCAAAATGATAGCATATTGTTTTACCTCCCTGCATCAAGACCACTCCCACAACATATCCACCCACATCCATATACAATTCAAAGGGATTATGCATGTTAGGAAATGCAAGGATTGGTGGTTGATTGATCTTCCGTTTCAACTCATCAAAATCTTTCTGCTAATTCTTTCCCCTTTGGAAACTCTTACCACTGGTTTTTATGGCATGGAGTGGTGCAACTACCATTGAAAAGGATAATATGAACTTCCATAGGTACTACACTACCCCAAAAAATCTCCTAACTTTAGTGACATTAGTAGGAACTGACCACTTAATTATGGCCTCCATCTTCGTAGGATCTATCTTGAGTTCCTCTCCACCAATCACATACCCCAAATACATCAATGAATACTAAGAAAAATAACATTTCTTAATGTTAGCCAACAACTAATGTTTTTTTAGTCTCTAACACCTGCATAAGATGCAATATGTTCTCTTCCTAGATAGATCTATAAATCGATATGTCATCCAAATACACTATTACAAATGAATCTAAATAGGGACATAACACATCATTCATTAATCACTTAAATGTAGTTGGTGCATTAAATAAATCAAAAGGCATGACCAACCATTCATATATACCTTGTCTTTTCTTTAAGGTAGTCTTCCAGTTATCTTCTTCTTTAACATGTACTTGGTGGTATCCCAATTTGATATACAACTTGGTGAAGTGCTTGGCATGTTGTAACTGGTCTAACAAATCATTGATCCTGGGAAGAGGGTATCTATTCTTGAGTGTGATCTTGTTCAAAGCTCTGTAGTTGATACACCTTCACCAAGTCCCATACTTCTTGGGTATTATGATGATAGGTGAATCACAAGGTGAAGTGATTGGTCGAATTACTCCTTGCTCCAACAGTTGCTTCAATTTTTTCTTCATTTCGTATGCTTCCAAAACAAACTGTCTATACAACCCAATATGTGGTAATGGGGAGTTAGGAAACAACTGTATGCCATGCTTCACTTCCCTCTCAGGTGGTATCCATTTAGGATCTTGGAACAATCCTTTATATTCTTGCAACAACTCCTCCAACTATTTTTTTCTCTTTGGTATATCCCTCAAGGATTCCTTTACTCTGATTGATTCCTCCCTTCATTGATTCTCTCTTAATAAAATCAATACATACTTCTTACTAGAATTGATCAATTTTTTGGCTTTATTGGCACTTACCAGAGAGATATTTTATTTATCTTTGTGTGCATTGAAGATGTAAGAATTCCCATCCTTGATTAGGTGATACTAGTTTTCTCTCCACCTGTATATTGCATCCCTCATATACATGTAAGGGATTCCTCTACAACTAGAGCAGACTACAAAGTGTGGATAGTTTAGTGATGACCTGAATTTTGAAAGTGTCAATAGTGATGCTAGCTTTGGAAACAATGAATCCTAATAACCAATCTACTGGCATGCAAAAGACACACTCAAGAGGGTTTAAGCAAATGTTTTAGTTTTGATGTTAGAGGAAGATAATATGTAGGTATTCTAAATGAAATGAATATTTCTTTGAGTGAGCTGATAGATTATCGAGATAGGATAAAATGATGTGAACCAAGTCATGAAAAAAATATGACATGGAGTGTTGAAAGGTGGCTCCAATTTTTTTAAACCCGAAGGGAATAACATTATATGTGAAGTCCTCCATGGAGTAGTTAAGATAGTATTGTATTGGTCACAAGGTCAAATTTGAATGTGATTGTAACATGACAATCCACCCATAAAGGAAAGGATCTCGTGTCCAGTGCATGCATCAATAATAAAATCGATAAATGGTGTCGGACAATTAATTTTAGGACAAGATCGATCCAAAACAAAAAAATGATATAGAAATGAATGATGCCTTGTTTATTTATAATGGGTGCTGAGTTAAAAACCCATGAAGTGTATGCAATTGGATAGATGAATCGTGCCTAACAAAGTTTATCTATTTACGCCTTTATGGTGGGGGCTTAGTAGGATGAATAGGTTGTTTTTTTTCCATATTGGAATGGCATTTGACCATGTATTGATATGGTGTTCAACAATAGTAGGATCAAGTCCAAGCATCTTTGAATAAGGCCATCCAAAGAACTCATATAATTCTCGAAAAATATATTTGTAGGTAGAAACCTCTTTAGGAGAACATATTTAGGATGGGATCGAAAAATGACGTCATTAAGTTGTCATATTTGGATCCCAAGTACACCAAGGTCATTCATATCTTCAAAGGTAGCCTTCACAACATTTATCATGCCAACATTATTGTATGTAATCAACAAATTATCCACATGAAGAATTATAACCAAGGTTTCACCATTTTCCCTCTCCATATTAAGATATGAATCTAATCTACATTTTTTGAAACCAAACTCTAAAAAATGTTTATCAATTTTATCATTGCATTCTCTAGGTTTCTATTTCAAACTCGACTAAATTCAACAATATGAAAATATAGTTAGGATTTTCCTCATCAATAAACCTAGTGGTTATTGCTTATAGATTGTCGAATGAAAATCATTATTCAAGAATAAATTTTTAAAAACCATTTTATGGAGTTGTCATTTTAAACTCACTTCCAAGGAAAATATTATTCTTATCATGTTCATTTTTGTAGCTAGAGAAAATATTTCTTCATGATGTATTCCTTGTTTTCATGAGAAACCTTTAACAACTAATACTACTCTATGTTTATTATTTTTCTTGTTTGAAGTATATATAGTTCTATACACTCATTTGCAGCCAATCAAAATTTTACCTCTTAGAAGTGGCACCAACTCCCTACCTTTATTTTCATCAATGCATTATACTCTTCCTTCATCGCAGCTTACCATTCCTCTTTACCTTTATCTTGTTGATAATTCATTGGATCTTTTGTAACCATTACCTTATCCATGAGAGCATGATCACTTTTCCCTTTAGTACTTGGCTTAGAAGGGTAATTGACATCAACAATTCTATCCTCAAAGGATTTTGCAACCCACTTGGGTAAATGTTAAGCCCTAATATTGGCTCATTACCCCTTAATTGGGGCATATTAGATTAGTAATGCTATTTTATTTATGTCGGCTCTAGGCCATTAGTTGTAATTTAGATTAGTAATGTTATTTTAATTATGTCGGCTTTAGGCCAT
>ML835808.1:43806-55829 GCA_009831015.1 Picea engelmannii | reverse complement strand
GATTCGGTGGTTGCAGAGTCGCATGATTCGACATCTCTGTAGTGCCAAGTCGTGAATTATTGAGAGGTGCCATGGTTATTTGACCTGTGATCATGACCCACGATCACATGGGAGTAACAAGAGAGAGAGAGAGAGAACTAGTTTACTCTAGGCCTCCACAGATATTTTGGGGGCTCTGATTCTGTAGGAAGCAACAAAAAAATTGATTATGACAGTGGGTGTGTGACACATATTCGTGAAGCGCAATTGACCAATGCCAAAAATCGATCCACATTGATAAATAGAGTTATTCAATGGAGCACCATTGGCGTTGAACCCATAGAGGCCATTCATAACAATCAATTTATGTCTAGGATGGAAGAACCCACAGAGAAAAATTGCATGCCATCTCCCTGACTGTGAAACGTGAGAAATTACAAATGCAGTGACAATACATTTCACACTTTGTGTGGTGGACAGACTGTTTTTCAGTGCAATATGGATAGTAACAGTAACATGTAATAAGGGATCCAAATTATTGTATTATTTCAAATCATATATGGTATGTGGTGGACATTTCATACAATTGACAATTGCCTTCACATTTCTACTCATCTCCCAATCATGTCCATGCATTTTAAAGCTAAAATTTTAAGAGGTATCTTGCAGTGAATCTGAGTTATAGAGAAAACATGTATACTAGAGACCTGACGAATTAGAATGAACCGACCAACTGGAAATGGAAATAACTAGATTAGAAAATGTTCCCATAAATTCATTGTGGTGGTCGACTTTGACTACTATCTATTCATAGTCAACCTTAAAAGTTGATCGACTAACGCGTTCGAGAAGGCATCGACTTGCTATTAAGAAATGCATTTTTCATGGTAACAAAATCATTTTTGTTAGTTCTACTCGACCCTTCATGTGATTGAAGAGTTTATCGCAATGGTATCCAAACCACGATTTGGTGTGTAAAAGAGAGCAATATCAGCTACATAAAATGAATTAGAGGTGAAACTATTCAGTTAACAGTTGAATTATGTGATCAATGGATGAACAAGTAAAACTTTGATCGGAAACTTCGTGGATGAATGTGTCAAGCTGACTTGCTCAACTAGCACAACTGGTGAAAATTGATGAGGAAGTTGAAGTCAACTGAACTAAAAAATCGATGAGTTTTATAAGTGTATGGAGTGCTTCTGCTAAGTGTTGTTGGAATGTTGAAGATCAAGGGTATATAATTTGACTAGACTTTGAGTGTCAAACCTAGCTCTGTTGGAGTGTAGATTGTTCAAAGGAGTCTTTGTTTGTTATTACCAATTTATGGAATATAGAAAAGCCAATTGATGGAATATAGCAATTGATGGAATATATAAAATCCAATGATGTTGGCCTATGGACAAACACCATAAAAATTAGAGTTTGATCATGGAGACTCAACGATGGTGGTGAATCCCACGGGAATAGGAATCTGACGGTGGGACTATTTGGTGAAAGAGGTAATGTTGGTGCAACATCTACAAAAGAGTTAGTTACAAGATCGTGGTTGGAGTATAAATGATTTCAATAGAGGATGGTACTTTGTTTTTATGTTAGTGGTTTTAATATTGTGAGAGAATGACTTTAAAAAACTCAAGAAGTTGCTTTTAGAAAGGTGTAGAATAATGTTGAAATTCAATATATTTTCTTACAAACATTTATTTTCTTACACCATGACATATCATGATATCGACTAGCATAATAGACTAATGATAATTTGACCAAGTGACCACCGAAGTAATGTTGTTGGTCAACTGACTAGTTGCATCAAACAACTATTTCAATAAACTTAAGGATCGTGGTTTGAATGATGGTCAGTTGGCCGATTGTTGCAATTCATAGATGAAGTTGGTACAAGCATGCAATATCCCATGACCATCCCCTACTTGGAAGAGGTCGTCTTTGAATACTCTACCTATTGTCTGATGTGTTCATAGAACAAAAAGTATGTTCATTATGCAGGCGATCAACCACCAATCGACCACATATGGGCATTGACCATTGAAGAATCCATTGCGCTTAAATGGATTGATGAAATGGACATTTAACACATTAAAATATCATCGATAGAAGACTATCCATGAAGAAGGAAGGATGGCATAGCTATTCTCAATCCAAGTGGAAGTTACAGCCGAATGAACTATATGAGTCAGTGTTGATAGATTATGGACCGAGTTGGGCACATTCAACACCATTTTGGGGGCATTCAACCATAAAGGAAGTCATACAATGGTATTAATTCTTTTACACAGTCTTTATATGGGTCAATATGATGTGGATCCATGGGTAATAATATTTCAATATAATATTATAAATCATTGTCAATGGAGTAAATCATAAACAAGGTTAAATGAAGGACAATTTGAGTCAATGTTTAGTTGATTCAAGTCGACTTGACTCATAGTTGAGTCTAGTCAAGTTAATCAAAGCCGAAAAAGAAAAAAGAAAAATATACATGTTGTTGATTGATCGCATGTCACTCGATTGAGTCAAGTGTACAATTGAGTCAATTGAGTTGAGATAGAAAGGAGGGTGTTAAACGTGTGTCTTCAAAGGAAAGTGATCCCCTCCACTCATGTAATTTAAGTCAGTCCTTAGCCAATGAGATCAGTTTCTCACCAAATTCAGTCTCTACCCAGTCGACAACATGAATTCAAGCCCTGTGCAACAAAATTTTATGTATTTTACTAATAGTTAGAGAGTCATATTTGAGTCGTAGAAGAATTTTCCTTCATGAAAATGTAAATTTCAGACTCCAAGATCTAAAATCCTAAATAAGCATAGCCATGACTAATCGCAGCAGCAGAGAAAAAAGATTGATGAACATCATAGTAGTGAGCATACAGACATTGAAATTTCATTGAGAATTGATGGAGGAAATTTTTGTAGCAGTAGATTAAGAAAAAAACTTGTAGAGATCATTCATAGTAATCAGTGAACATGAAAATTTTGCAACAATTGAAGGCATTCAAGAAAGAGACATCTCATGACATGCACACACACCAGATCTTAAAATACAAGATGATGACACGAGAACATTTTAATTGATTGAACCCTTGGTAGAAGAGTAGTAGAACAGTTCCTTGGGTCATGACAAAGAAAGAAGAGGAATGGTAGGATTGGTTGATGCCACAGACCCTCGTGGAGTCCATAAAAATATCCCCCAGGTGCGGCAGTTCACTGGATAATCCCTAGGGAGCACTCTGACATCTCCTAGGAGGAATACAAACTTACAAGTGAGTATGACAGTCGGTGGCACCCAATAATAAATCGACAGAGTTGATCATATGGAGATCGAGGAGTTGGGATATGTGATATATAGTCATTCAAATCTATTGGAAACCAGTCACAATAAACCTTGTATATGTGTATCCTCCTATACATTTGACCGTTGTTGCGACTGAATTACCTCTGCAGACCAGTGTGCATGGTCGATGCACAGTAAGTATACTTCTACAAGAGTACAAATCTAGGATGTTGTTGCATTCTTTCTCGGAACAAGAAAGGACTTGAGTATGGTGGATATGTTGAGAGGCCTCTTAGGCCCTTGTAATAGTCATCACACATTAGACACTAAATAAATACATGAATATATATGCAATAAAGGATAATGTCATAACACATGTGATAAGATACCCTAACTAAGGATTAGTTTGAGTGGGTACACCCACTCCAACCATCTCTCCTATGTATATATACTCATGAATATGGAATACAAAGGAGGTTGGTTAACCTTCCCGCAAATACTTCTTGAGTATGGTGTGTGTGCTTGATGTGTTTTCCCTAATGTAGTCTCTTCTTGTATTCCTGTAATCTAGAAGATTACAACAAGACCTCTAAAATTGATGATATTATGTAAGGTTTCAGTGCTCTTTTCAAACTTCAAGCTTATATTCAACTTAATAGTTGTTTTCTCTGGTTCCTTTCTTAAGGAAACAATTTCAGATTCTAGCTTTTCACAGTTTTCTTCATTTTCCTTCAGTTGGATTCTAACCACTTCTTTTATCCTTCTTGCCTCTTCTAATTGAAACTTTAGGTTCATGATCATATTTTTTGTTTCTTCAAGGATTTGTGACATTTTGTATTTTGAATCATGATCCTCTTCTTCATATTTCTACAGTTTCTCCTTTTGTTTCAAATTTTTTTTCCTAAGATTATTTATTTGCTTAAGGCACACATGAGTTCTTATTCAAGATCCACTTCCCCTTTTGTTTTGGCATTTTCCTCTTCTTTTGAATCCATCGTTTACTTCCCTTTGTCTTCATCAATCTTTGTTTCAATTTCCAAAAAGATATTTTATTCTCTATCACTATCGAAACTACTTTCATTGTTTTCTTCAGACGAGTCACTAACCCCTTTTGAGTAGAGACTCTTCTTCTACTTATAATTGTTCTTCTTGTTTTCATGCTTGTCCTTTTTGTGGTTATTTTTGTGTTGATGATGTTTTCTCCCTTTATTTAAATTATCGTATTCTTCATCATCACTACTTCCATCCTTTGCATATGGCCACTTAGAAGAAAAATTTCCTACTTTTCCACAATTAAATCATTTAAAGGGTATCTTACCTTTGTATTTTCCAAATCCCATTTTTATATTTCTCAAAACATGTGATTCATTTGCATATAATTCATTGTGGAATCTATTACTTGATTCATGATCTATGTTCTTTATCTTCTTTTAGGATTTAAAGGATGCTCCTTTATTTGATGGATTTTATTTCTATGTCCTCATTTCATACACCATGAGGATCCCATGCAATTCATCCATTGTTAATGAATCAAGATCCTTCATTTATTCAATGGTAGAAACTTTGGCATCAAATCTTAAGGGGAGTGACCTTAACACCTTTTGTACAATCATTGGTTCTTAAACCTTGTCACCAATTCCTCTGATGGTGTTGACAATTTCATCGACACGAAGGAGATAGAATGCAACATTTTCTTTGTCTTTCATTTTCAAACTCTTGAATTACCTCATATGAGTTTGGAGATTTTCCTTCTTAACCTTTTCATCACCTTCATAGATATTTTGAATCTTGTCCCAAATTTGTTTTTTCGATTCACAATACGTCACCTTCACAAAATCGCATTTTGATTAACCACGCAAGACAAAATTCATGGCCTTTGCATTATTTTCAATAGGATTATTCCCGGCCTCATTTATTGGTGGATTTTTTCGGGTTGTATAACTAGTCGTCATTATTTTCAAATATCAAACCCAATATCCATTAGATATGTTCACATCCTTATGCTTCAAAATGCATATTTTGTTCCATCAAATAATGGATCCTTTTTTGTAGAGAAGCCTTCTTAACTAGCCATGTGTTCTCCTGAGATATACCTTTGAGTGCTTAGACTATTTCCGAAAGAACCTTCTCCAATGTAGTATACCTGTGGAGGTAATATGGGGTACCTATGGAGTTACCCAATGGAAGTAATAATAGATATATGACCTATTGGAATACTGAGAGGGGGGGTGAATCAGTATGAGCACTTTATACCACTTTTAACCACAATATATATTCTTTCACTTTATCAACAATGTTCAATAGTATATCATCAATGTATTATCTATGAGTGCATTCAATATATCATGAGAATATAATAATAAACAACATCGTATGAACATCATCACATCAAATACACAGTACACTAGTATTTACATGGAAACCCAAATGGGAGAAAACCATGGAATTCTTTCTTACATATATCAAGAATTCATTCATAGGAAGCACCAACTTCCAAATTCTCCAGTTGCAACTGGAAGGAGGATACAACCCCCTATTTATAGGCTCCAACCTGAAGGAAGCTACAACTCTCTGAATTATTTGGCTCCAACTAGAAGGAGGCTACAACCTCCTAATTATCAAGATCCAACCTTAAGGAAACTCCAACTCCCTGCTTCTTTGGCACCAATTGTAAAGAGGATACAACCCCCTTTCCTTGTTCAATTTCGTCGCCCTGAAATATATTTTTAGACCAACTGTTACTACCACAATCAATGCCACTACCATTGTCATTGTCACTATCATTATCATTGTCACTTCCTCTTTCACATCAACATGTAACTTGTCACTGTATCCAATATGTCGCTATATCCAATATGTCATTGTATGCAACCTGTCACATCAACTGTAACTGATCAACCTGTCCAACCTGTCACTGTCATCAATACACAACCAAATCCTCTCACTTGGATCATATAACAATGAAACCTCTCAACTAGATGTCCAACATCACTATCTGACGCAAACGAGGGTGCTCCTACACCTCCATCTCGTCTGCTCTCAGGATCGTTTTAAATTCCCTTTCTGCTGAGCCGAATCAGCTCTTTTGATTCCTCTCGGGAATCACTGTGAAAATACCCGATCCACAGGTCCTTCTCATTCACCTGCACGGCCTCTGCAACTAACCGTGGTTATCACCGAGTCACTATCGGGGTTCGGGGTTTCGCGGTTCATGCGGTCGAGAGTCACTGCACTCTCGAATCCCCGATTCGCGACTAGCACTTTCCCTGTATGCGCTGGCCTCCGGCTCATCTCGTGGTCCATATGACCATCCCAATAAGACCTCAACCTTATGTTTATCTATCGGGGTTTCAAACCTGAATTTCCCGATGTCTTTTTCCACGGGAATGTCGAATTCCCGATGCACCAAAAGCCGATGGCGCTGGATGCTTGCCACGCGTCCCTCAAATGAACGATCCCGATCTCGTCGGGATTTCGGAACTTCCGATGTCCTAGTTCCCTCGACCTCGAGAACTCCGATTCTTCGAATGCCGATATCCCGATCCTTCGATGGATTCCTGCCACCTATCCACCGAACGGACGGTCCAGATTATGTCGCTGATTCGAGACCTGTAAGTCCCGATGCTTGGTGCCTCAGATCTCCTGAAAGGATGATCACATGACACGTGTCCCTCCTCAGATGGATGGCTCAGATTTACTCTCGGGATTTCGGAACTTTCAAAGTCCCCATTTTCATGACATCGAGAACTCCGATTTCCCGATGACCAAAATCCCGGCTGCTATCCCTCATGCAGCTTTCACAGATCTGACGGTTGTCGGTGATCTCGTCTGAGATCCAACGACGATCGATTCTCCTCTCCTGTGTGCTTCTTCCACAGTTCCCTGGATGTAGAATTTCAATGATCCAGAATCAGTCCTCCTGCCGATCTGACGGTTGTTACTCCCTTCTGGACTTCTTGCGCGTATAAGAACGCTATTCCTCATGAGCTTTGCTTCTCCTATCGAACCCTCGAAGGATTCGATGACTTCTGTGTCTCTGTAGAGTCTCCTCGCGCAAAGCGCTATCTATCCTGAGCTTCTACGAATACTCAGACCCCTTGGGGAATTTCTCATTTCTTCTCCTCCCACTGATGGAGAATATTCAGATGCCTTCCTGGCCGTCTCCCAACTCAAGCAACCTATTGCTGAGTACTCTGGGTATTCAGTAACCCAGTAAAAGCTCCCTCAATGGATGCTTCCTTCAGATAATAGAACTCACGGAGTTCTTTCCTCCTGTGCCATCTGCACACTTACTCAATGCCCTCCTGGCGGAGTCTCTTCCTCCCACAGAACATTCAGTAGTTCTGGGTTCCTATGCACCTTTTTCATCTGCTCAATGCCCTCCTGGAAGAGCCTCTCAGAATCCTTAGTGATTCTGGTATTCGYTGGAGAACTCACAGCAGAGTTCTTTCTCTCTGTACACTCCTGTACATAYGCTCGATACCTTCTTGGTAGAGCTCCTACAGAACTCCCAGTAAAGGTTCTGTCCACAACAGTGTCTCAGCTACACTGCCTTGACTATTGAGGTGTTCAGCAACCCCAAAGTCRTCCTTWTGTATGAATTTGATGATTCCAGGCTTGTGCTCTCAGCACGTCTTTGTCTGACTCCTCCGAGTTCAGAAGCGCATCCCCAGTGCACTGGTATTCAGAGTCTCGGCACTCTGTCACGCCCTCATGGCATGAAACCCCAAAGACCTCTCAAACCTGAAATCAAACCAAACCCCTGCAAAGGCATAATAAAAATACACAATTGCAGCATATAATGAACACACACATACAGACATGCATATAATGACAGACTGGTGCAGGAAAAACTGCTCTGTATTAATAATGGAAAATGCCTGTATATTTTACAAGGTGTTCCCGAGCTCCCCTCCGCTCTCCAACTCTACCATTCCCTCTCCCCTTTTACAAAATGAGATATGAAATCTCTTTTACCTGAGTGCTCATTGAGCGCTTCCCTCCAGGTACACCTACCCTATTCAATTACAATGAATGGGGCTGTCTAGTCCAGAATCGGACCTAGATCTCAGCCAATCTACAATAAAGGCCGATCCTATCTAATGCCTGTGCAAAGGCATGGCTTTCCTGGCTCAACAGCCTAAGTACATTAATTTACATTCAATACAAATTAAAAATGAGGCTGCGCCTCCCTTTCAGCCCTGAATGAGTGCGCGCTGACGTGGCTGACTGGCTGGCATGGAGAGATGCTCCTGCATCATACTCCAGAGCTGCAAAAATCATGAGCTCCTGCTCATGAGATTCCCCTGTAATTGTTGGAATCCACCTGGGTCCCAAACAAGTCTGTGGAGCTTTTCACCTGCTCCATTCTGATGCTGCTGCTTCAGCTGCGCTGCTACTGCTGTCTTTCCTCTACTCAGCTTCTTCTCGCTGGTAGTCTGCGCTGATTTCAACATCAGCTCCATGATCTCCTTGATCGCTTCATCCAGCTGCTCCAGTGGCTGGTTTTTCTGTTGCAGTCTCCACAGCTGCAAAAAATTTTGGCCATTTGGAAGATCATCATGATCTCCCACTCCTTCATCTATTTCCAACTTTAATTGTTGGATGTGCATGCCCTGCACTTTTTCTCTTTCCTCCAGGGCTTCAATTTGATCCCACAGATCAGCAAAGCATCTGTTGTCTGTCTCTTCTCCTTCTGCTTCTGCAACCTCCCATGTTGCAGTCTTTTCAGCTACAATGCTGAATCTGTCGAACCATTCCTTAGAATGCTCATCTTCTTCTTTTTCTTTTGCTGTTGTTAGCCTCAGTGCTACAGCTCTTTCATCTTGCTGGCTGAAATCATTGAGTTGTTCCTCAGAACACTCATTCTTCTCTTCATCCGCTTGGGCAGTCTCAGATACCTGCTCCAATTCTTCTTCTTCAACAGTCATCTCCAACTGTGACTGCTCTGCTGTTGCTACATGTGCAACAGAATTTTTTGCCTCCCCCTGGGCAAATGGCAGGAATATTTCAATTCCCCCAATCATCAGTATATCATCCTGATGTTCCTCCTCTCCTGTCAGCTTCATCTGCTGATCTTCTTGCGAGCTTATATGCTCTGTCAACTCTCCTGGCTGAATCTGACTTCTCAAATCATCCCTGCCCATCTGGCCATATGGGATGCTTCCACTGCTGCTTCCTTGGCAGATTATGAGATCAACCGATCCCATCTTCATCAACAACCTTTGCTGAATTGAACTCTCCCTTGAGTCCAAGAGACTCTCAGACAGTCTCAATTTTTCATCTCTGCCCACCTGGCAGTTTAACACGCCTCCGCTTCCCTCCTGGCAGTCTTCGAGATCTTCATCTGATCTCCTTTCATTGCCCAGCTGGTAATGCAACGTTTCCTGGTTTTCCTCACGACAGTCTTTGAGATCCTCAGCCAAACTCAACTCATTGTCCTCTTGACAGTCCATGAGATCTTCAGCTAATCTCATTTTTGTTTCCTCGTCCAACTGGCACTTTGAAATTCCCTGACTGTCCTCACGACAGCCTTTGAGACCCTCAACTGATCTCAATCTGTTGCCCTCTAGGCAAGATGGAATTTCTTCCATGCCCTCCTGGAAGTCCTCAATGCTTTCACTGACCTCCTGGCAGTCTTCGAGACCTCGCAGAGATCTCTGATCAACGCCTAGCTGGCCATTTGAAATTCCTTGGCTGTCCTCACGACAGTCTTTGAGATCCTCAATTGATCCCAATTCGTTCCAATCATCATCATTATCGCCATCGAGACTTTGTCCTGTCTCTGGCCAATAGTAACAAATCATGTCTTTTTTTGTGGCCCTGAGGTTCTTAGCATACCTCAGCCATCTCTTCAACAACCTACGTTGTCTTATGACCATCAGTTGCTTGACTGGCCATTTCACTTTTGCCTTCTTCATTGGCAATTCACGCAGTCGTCTTCTCCTCCTATCCTGCCGCATCCGCAGTTCCATCTTCTCTATGTCTACTTTTAATTCATAGAGCTTTCTAGTCATTTCTGCTTCCTCTGCAAGCTTTTCTACCTTGCTTTTCTTCCTATGGCCTTCAGTAGCCATTTTGTTGTGTCTATCTGTTCTCTCGACAGACCTACTGCTGTCACTCCAGTAATCCTGAGTGCTCAGCTTCCTTCTACAATCTCCCTCTGACTGTCTACGGACTGCTACCTCCGGCAAGCAAGTCCCCACAGAGTTCTCAGCAACCCTGTCTTCCTTCATCTGCAATATACAGATGAAAACCTGCTCTGATACCACTTGACGGCAACTCGTGAGTATCAGAGTGCTTCCTCTTTCTCCTTCTCTTCTCTCGCCTGCAATATACAGACAAGACTTCAGGCTCTGATACCACTTGATGCAAACGAGGGTGCTCCTACACCTCCATCTCGTCTGCTCTATGGATCATTTTAAATTCCCTTTCTGCTGAGCTGAATCAGCTCTTTTGATTCCTCTCGGGAATCACTGTGCAAATACCCGATCCATAGGTCCTTCTCATTCACCTGCACGGCCTCTGCAACTAACCGTGGTTATCACCGAGTCACTATCGGGGTTCGGGGTTTCGCGGTTCATGCGGTCGAGAGTCACTGCACTCTCGAATCCCCGATTCGCGACTAGCACTTTCCCTGTATGCGCTGGCCTCCGGCTCAACTCGTGGTCCATATGACCATCCCAATAAGACCTCAACCTTATGTTTATCTATCGGGGTTTCAAACCTGAATTTCCCAATGTCTTTGTCCACGGGAATGTCGAATTCCCGATGCACCAAAAGCTGATGGCGCTGGATGCTTGCCACGCGTCCCTCAAATGAACGATCCCGATCTCGTCGGGATTTTGGAACTTCCGATGTCCTAGTTCCCTCGACCTCGAGAACTCTGATTCTTCGAATGTCGATATCCCGATCCTTCGATGGATTCCTGCCACCTATCCACCGAACGGACGGTCCAGATTATGTTGCTGATTTGAGACCTGCAAGTCCCGATGCTTGGTGCCTCAGATCTCCTGAAAGGACGATCACGTGACATGTGTCCCTCCTCAGATGGACGGCTCAGATTTACTCTCGGGATTTCGAAACTTTCAAAGTCCCCGTTTTCATGACATCGAGAACTCCGATTTCCCGATGGCCAAAATCCCGACTGCTATCCCTCATGCAGCTTTCACAGATCTGACGGTTGTCGGCGATCTGGTCTTAGATCCGACGACGGTCGATTCTCCTCTCCTGTGCGCTTCTTCCACAGTTCCCTGGACATAGAATTTCAACGATCCAGAATCAGTCCTCCCGCCGATCTGACGGCTGTTACTCCCTTATGGACTTCCTGCGCATATAAGAACGCTATTCCTCCTGATCTTTGCTTCTCCTATCGAACCCTCGAAGGATTCGATGACTTCTGTGTCTCTGTAGAGTCTCCTCGCGCAAAGCGCTATCTGTCCTGAGCTTCTACGAATACTCAGACCCCTTGGGGAATTTCTCATTTCTTCTCCTCCCACTGATGGAGAATATTCAGATGCCTTCCTGGCCATCTCCCAACTCAAGCAACCTATTGCTGAGTACTCTGGGTATTCAGTAACCTAGTAAAATCTCCCTCAGTGGATGCTTCCTTTAGATAATAGAACTCACGGAGTTCTTTCCTCCTGTGCCATCTGCACACTTACTCAACGCCCTCCTGGCGGAGTCCCTTCCTCCCACAGAACATTCAGTAGTTTTGGGTTCTATGCACCTTTTGCATCTGCTCAATGCCCTCCTG
>ML835808.1:15597-42916 GCA_009831015.1 Picea engelmannii | reverse complement strand
TCAACAGCCTAAGTACATTAATTTACATTCAATACAAATTAAAAATGAGGCTGCGCCTCCCTTTCAGCCCTGAATGAGTGCACGCTGACGTGGCTGACTGGCTGGCATGGAGAGATGCTCCTGCATCACTATCACATGCCTTGACCAAGCATGTACCAAACCATCAACTTGTACCATGCCAATAATCAACCATGCACCATAACCTGTACCAAATGCCTCAACCATCAACCATGTACATCAACACCATACTAAGTACCAATCTTGTATCATACCATGTATCAACCATGTACATCAACACCTGTACTAGCAATGTATCTCAACCATATACCATATCACTCAATCATGCCATACACCATGTACCATAGGATATATCAAGTAAGTAGTATCAATGGTGTACCTCAACCAAGTACCACATCACCAAGAGATGTATCTCATACATATGTTAATAAAAATATGTGCCTCTAACAATGAATCATAACATCCATGTGCCAAGTACCAATAATATGTATCAATCATGTATCGATATCAAATCAACCATATGAAACCATGTCCCATGTACCACAAGGGTTCCAAGACATGCCTTAAGCATGTGTCATACCATCCATGAAACAAGCCTCAAACAAACACATGTAAAACATACCTTTATTCATGAAGAGGACCTGGTGCATATAATCTCAGACCAACAAATCTTCCTCAACTTCAGAATCAA
This sequence comes from Picea engelmannii, assembly GCA_009831015.1. Lineage (NCBI taxonomy): Eukaryota > Viridiplantae > Streptophyta > Pinopsida > Pinales > Pinaceae > Picea > Picea engelmannii. Next base: position 42,207 of record ML835808.1, on the reverse strand, counting down.
CAAGATGGCACCTTCTTCAAGCCTTTCCAAACGCGTCTATTACTTCCTCCACTATGACTCATGGATGTCTGCTAATTTCTCCACTGTGGCCCATGGATGTCCACTACTTTATCCACTATGACTCACGGATACCCGCTACTTTCTCCACTGTGACCCACAGATGTCCGCTACTTTGTCCATTGTAACCTATAGATGTCCTCTACTTTGTACATTGTGACCCACGGATAAATTCATAAACTAGGGTTACTCGTGTTTGTTGCAACTCCAAGACTTTCACCTTTGACCTTCCTTTTCTACCTCGAAAAAATGTCGTCACAAACTAGCCAAAAGATCACAATACTAGACCATAACATTTACAAGATAGATATTCAATTGTAAGTGTGTGTGTGTACTTGTGAATGACTCCTTGAGGTGTTTATACACTTTTTCTTGGTAACTCCTCTCCTCAATTTAGGGCTTCTGGGGTTTTCTTGTTACAACAACTTTACCCTTTGACTAAGAGTTGTAACCAACTAGGGGCTTCTTGACCACTCTTCGGGGATTCCAACTTTACAAGGTCATATCTCCCTAACTGTGAGGAATCACATGGCATTGCACATATCACAAGAAGTGACATGACTCGTACTATCCATATATGATATTCTTACCTAAAATTTCACTATCCTTCATGTCCATATTCCTTAATCAACTTCAGGTCTCGGAGCTACAATAGACTACATCAAATGTACCCAAATAAATCACCATTAATCTCGAACATACAAATTTCAATCAACTTTCCAACATCTATGGACATCTCCAAGGGTTGACATCAATATCTAAGGGTTTAAATCAATCTCCAAGGGTTGACATCACTGACATCCAACTGTCCAATAATCTCCCCCTTTGGCATTTTGGCATTGATGGAAACACCAACATTAATGGAAACACTCATTCTCATGCTCCCCTTGTGATCATCGCTCCTCATCAATGTTTCTATCTCTCCCCCTTTGATATCAATGGAAAATGGTATTTCCTCTTGGGGTTTCTCCCCCTATCTTCATGCCTTTGTTATTTCTCTTCTTCTTTGACCAAAGGTTAACTCTCCCTATCGATATGTCTTCTCCTATAACTGTACTTGTTGTAATCAATCATGTGTAAAATAATATCTCCCCCTGTGGGTATGGCTCCCTATTTGTATGCTACTAATCTTCATTTCTGGATCTCTCTCTCTGATGATTTTTCTTCCCTTTACTTTTATGTAAGATGTAGATCAATGTAGGGCTACCTATATATGTTTCGTTTCCTCTCTTCCAGTGTTGTTTATTTTCCATTCGTTCTTCCTCTTGAATTTCAATGACATATATAAAAATCATTCAAAATTTGATTTCTTCATTTACTTGTCATGTTCACTTAACCATACTATTCAACAATGTCCTTCTGATGATATAGCTTATGCTGACGGTTTCTCTTTCCATGTTTTGTTATGCCCTTTCACTACTTTTCCCTTTTTTGACTACCTAATTCCACTTATTCCAATTGTATATATGTTTTTATGCATCTGAACGATGTTTCATGTACCTTCTAAGCATCTCATGAATCCATCTTTGTCTACAATCACGAGCTATGTTTCCATAGTTATGTAATTTGTAACATTCAATGTTATGTGGGGCCACATAAGCATTTCTTGCTTAAACATTTCTTCCATAAGCCCTGCAATGTACAACCTTATGTCCAAAGTTAGTACAATAAAAAAATGACCATAAAAGAAATTTATATACTCGGGAGTGAATGATCTTATTTGTGGTGTAGTCCTTATGAATTCCTACCTTGGCTAATCATGATCTTCTCTTCTGTGGATTCCTTCATTATGGTTGAATATTCTTTGTTGCCTAAATGTGGTAGGTCTCATTGAAGATGAATATCTATTATACTCATTCTTCTTTGATTCTTGTTGACCATGATTCCTTCCTTTAAGTACTTATGCATAACTCTTACTCTTCTCTTGATTCTTCTTTTCTAGAAACTTGGAGGGATTTTCTTCAACATTCTCTACGGATGATTTGGATGTTTCTCTCTCTTAAATATTCATGCTGAGCTTTACGAATTTGACTCTCAATGTGACAACTTATTCTTCAAGATTCTCTACCTATTATTCTTTTTTCATCGTCTGAGTCTTCATGACTTCTTCCATCCTCTTTGCTTCTTCAAGTTGGATCTTCAAGGAGATGATTTCTTTTCCAAGTCTTCTCTCTTCTTGACCAAATTCTGCTTCAATCTTATTTAAGTTGTTAGTTCTTTCTTTAATATGATCTATCAATATCTTCTCTCTCTTTTCTGCTTCTTCCTTTTCTACTGATATCTTGATTTCCAAACATTGCTTTTGATCCTTGAGAGTTTCTTCAATCCTTCTGGATTCTTCTAGTTGATCCTTTAACATCATGATCATCTACTTGGCTTCTTTGGATTTGGCATTCTAAGATTCTTCTTTATTCAACATCTGATCTCTCATGACTTCTTCTATCTGCTTTGCTTCTTCAAGTTGGATCTTCAATGTGATTATTTCATCTTCAAGTTCTCTTTCTTGTTGACTGAAATCTACATCATGATTATTTTCTTCTCAGTCTCAGGATTGTCTTCTATTTCATTTGGGATTTGTGTCTCATTACTTTCAATCTTCAAATAAGGGAATTCAATTTCAATATGTTCATGCTCTTCACAATTAAAACAAAAATACTCACTTATGTAGGCTTGTTCATCATCTGATTTTTCATATGCATCATCTTTGGCATTTTTTGACTCTATTATGGGAGAAGAATAGATATTATGTAGCTTATCCCAGATTTCTTTAGCTGATGAACAGTTTCCCACTTTGTCCTTTGTTGAATCACATAGTCCTTCCATGATTAAATCCATTGATATTTTGGTGTTCCTCTTTAATTCCTTCTTTGTTGCAGTCTTTGTTTTCTTTGAACCATTATATCCTGTAACAATTGAATACCAAATATCGTATCATTGTTCCTGCAAAAATGTTTTCATCTTTCTGCTCCATGACTCATAGTCCAAACCATTCTTACCATTGAACATTGTTAGTCCATTCATACTGTGCTCCATGATCTACCTTCCAGTGGTTAAACTGTTTCCTAAAGGAACCTTTCTTCGATACCAATTGTTGGAATACTAAGAGGAGGAGATGAATCAGTATGAGCACTTTATACCACTTTTAACCACAATATATATTCTTTCACTTTATCAACAATTTTCAACAACATAGCATCAATGTATCATCTATGAGTGCATTCAATATATCATGAACATATAATCATAAAAAACATCACATCAAATAAACAATACACCAGTTTTTACATGGAAACCCAAATGGGAGAAAACCATAGAATTATTTCTTATATATATCAAGAAGTCATTCATAGGAAGCACCAACTTCCAAATTCTCCAGTTTCAATTGGAAGGAGGCTACAACCCCCTATTTACATGCTCCAAATTGAAGGAAACTACAACTCCCTAAATTCTATGGCTCCAACTAGAAGGAGGCTACAACCTCTTGATTCTCAAGATCCAATCTGAAGGAATCTCCAACTCCTTGATTCTCTAGCACCAACCGGAAGGAAGATACAACCCCCTGTCCTTGCCCCATCCTTCCACCCTAAAATATAAGTGTATACCAATTGTCACCACCAAAATCATTTCCACTGTCACTCCCACTTCCACTGTCATTGTCACTATCATTATCAATGTCACAGCCTCTGTCACATCAACTTGTAACCTGTCACTGTATCTAATTTGTCATTGTATCTAACCAGTCACATCAACCTATAACTAATCAACCTGTCCAACATATCATTGTCATTGATACACAACCAGATCCTCTCACATGGATGATATACCAAGGACATCTCTCAAATATATGTCCAACATCACTAACACATGCCTCAACCAAGCATGTACCAAACCATCAACCTGTACCATGCCAATAATCAGCCATGCACCATAACCTATACCAAATGCCTCAACCATCAACCATGTACATCAACACCATTCCAAGTACCAATCTTGTATCATACCATGTATCAACCATGTATATCAACACATGTACCATACCATGTACCAAAAATGTATCTCAACCATATGCCATATCACTAAATCATGCCATACATCATTTACCATAGGATATATCAAGAAATTACTATCAATGGTGTACCTCAACCAAGTACTAACATCACCAAGAGATGTATCTCATACATTTGTCAATACAAATATGTGCCTCTAACAATGAACCATAAAATCCATGTACCAAGTACCAAGAATATCTATCAAGCATGTATCAATATCACCTCAACCATATGAAACCATGTACCACAAGGGTTCCAATACATGCCTTAATCATGTGCCATACCATCCAAGAAACAAGCCTCAAACAAACACATGTAAAACATACCTTTACTCATGAAGAGGACCTGGTGCATATCATCTTAAACCAACAAACCTTCCTCAACTTCAGAATCAACAATATGGCACCTTCTTCAAGCCTTTTCAAAATCATTTTCTACTTGATCCATTGTGACCCGTAGATGTCCACTAATTTCTCCACTATGACCTGCAGATGTCTACTACTTTCTCCACTATGACTCGTAGATATCTGCTACTTTCTCCACTTTGACCCATGAATGTTCACTACTTTGTCCAATGTGACCTGTAGATGTCCACTACTTTGTACAATGTGACCCATGGATAACTTCAGAAACTAGGGTTACTTATGTTTACTGCAACTCCCAGACTGTCACAAACTAACCAAAATATCACAATACTAGACCATAACATTCATAAGATAGATATTCAATTGTAAGTGTGTGTGTACTTGTGAATGACTCCTTGAGGTGTTTATATACTTTTTATAGGTAACTCCTCTCCTTAATTTAGGGATTCTAGGGTTTTCTTGTTACAAAAACTTTACCGTTTGACTAAGACATGTAACCAACTAGGGGATTCTTGACCACTCTTCGAGGCTTCCAACTTTACAAGGCCATATCTCTCTAATTGTGAGGAACCACTTGGAATTCCACATATCACCGAAAACGACATGATGTTTACTATCAATCTATGATATTATTATCTACAATTTCACTATCATTAATGTCCATATTCCTTAATCAACTTTGAGTTCTTGGGATACATGTAGACTATATCAAATGTACCCAAATAACTCACCATCAATCTCGATCACACAAATTTCAATCAATTGTCTAACATATATGGACCTCTCCAAGGGTGGAAATCAATATCCAATATCACTCTCCAAGGGTTGACATCAATGACAACCAATTGTCCAAACCAACTGTCCAGCATGACCATGTTCATGTAATAGTGTGAACACAATAAACGTGAGAAGGATTTATGGTAGGTGGAACCTTCTAGAAAGTTCTTTGATACCAAATGTTAAGTACTTGAGTGGATATAAAAGTATATATCTCAACTAGAATAAAACAAACCATTCACAAAATATTCAATACAAGAATGTAGAAAAAAACCTTGGGGCAGGGTAACACCATATATTTCTTATTGAAGGCATGCACTTCTCAAGAAATACTTGCTTGTTACAATACAAATATACTTCACTATGATTATTACATTTCTCATCCCTGTCTTACATAATATTGATTCAGTGTAATGTTCCTGACTTGGCTAGTCTAGGAAACATTGCTAATGTGTGTGTAGGATCAAAGGTTTATAGCATATAAATGATCATACAAATAATAAACGCGACAAATGAATGCAAATTTTGTATTATGATATCTCTATGGATTACAAAATGGTTGAATGCGGCTAAATAAACTGACAATAATCGACTAGATCAACAGACAAAGAATATTAGCCAGAATAATAATAAGCAACTAAAAGATAATACCCGGAATATGGGAGCATTGTGGAATCAATGGATCTGTTGGGACTATGGAAGCTCTAACGGTAACTGCTAGAAGTATGGAACGTTCACCCTGGGAGCTATACTTCTCAGAATGGCCTGGAAATTGTCCCAAATGATGTGCCTTGCTTTATTCCTTGGTACTGGTATCTGTCGGACCCCTCTGTTGATGAATATGGACCCTGGATGGATACCTCTGGGGGAATGCACCCCTCTTCTTCTGGAAAAATGTTCCCTAGTGATTCCACCATTGGAATTAGACAAGATATATCTCAAAATGACTACCTTGGTCTACTGGGAAATGGGTCGGAAGGGTTTCCCTGAATATGTCTCGATGCTCACTCTGGAACCCCAAATGTATCTGCCAAAAGTGTCGCACGTCCAAGTCTGGAAAATGCACCCCAGATAATTCCTCCATCATAATCTAATGAGGAAATAGGAAAAATATTCTCCTTGCCCTCCTCTCAAATGGGTCGGAGGGAAATCTCTAAATTCTCCCTGGATGGGACAAGTCAACTAAAAACCCTCTCAGAATTTGCGCCCTCACTCTGGATGAATACGCCCTTACTGCTGAACACTGAGTAACTGCTGCTGAAGGATGATGGAAGACCTGTGTGATCTTCTCGATAACTAGGGTGTGTCTCTCAACACCAAAATCAGCCAACTGGTGTCTTCCTCCTGGAATCCACTAAACTATCTCTCCTGAGATGCACCTCTCTCCTCAATGACAAGTCATAATCTGCATAATGTTGAATTAGTTCGCTGACCCTTCCTTTATAGATTTACAAAACCCTAAATCATTGTTGAAACCCTAATTCACTATTGACTTCCAAAACCCTAAATCACTATTGAAACCCTAATTCACTGTTGACTTCTATTTTTATCTCATAATGAATTAAAAGCGCTTTTAACCCTTTTTAGCTCAATGCCACTCTCTGAATATAACACCGATGAATGAAGTGACACTGTTTACCCCTTTTTGGCCCTGGCTATAGTCTAACGGGGTGGTTTATACCATTAATCCTCCTCTCTGGAGCTCCTATTTGGAAAGGGACATTACAATACTCCCTTCCCAAAATTGCTTGTCCTGAAGCAATACCAGTCCAGGGTGTTGCAACACCTGCTCGCTCTCCCAAGTAGCGTCCTCTTCTAGAAGCCCTCTCCATCTGATCAAACAATCTCTGATGACCCTGCTCCTCAGTTTCCACTCCCGGAAATCTAAAACCTCCTCTGAAACTAACTCCAACTGTCCCTCCTCATCCAATGGGGGAATCTCCTCTGATGTGCTAATGAATTATCCTACTACCTTTTTTAGGCAAGACATGTGGAACACGTTATGAATATTTCTCCCCTCTGGAAGCTCTAGCTCATAAGAAACCTCACCTACTCGGCACATGATCCTGTAAGGACCATAAAATCTGGGCTTGAGCTTCTTGGCCCCACTCTTCTTCAGAGATGACTATTTGTAGGGTTGGAGTCTCAAGAAAACCAAATCTCCAACCTCAAAATTGCGCTCTACCCTGTGCATGTCCTCACTTATCTTCTGTCAGTTTTGGGCCATTTGCAAGTTCTCTTTCAAAAAATTGGGAATCTCTTGACTCTCTATGATCCAATCCTTGGCCTTGGGAGCTTTTCTCTCCCTAAATACCAAGTATACCAAAGTGGGAGCATCATATCCGTACAATTCTCAGAAGGGTGTCATACCAATGGACATGTGGAAGGTGGTGTTGTAGCAATGTTCTCCTAAATGTAACCACTTTACCCACATTCTTTGTTGTCCTCCTACATAGTTCCTCAAATACCCTTCAACCCACTTGTTGACAATCTCATTCTGCCCATCTGTCTGAGGGTGATAGCTAGTGCTATGTGTCAACTCTGTCCCCACCAACCGAAACAACTCTCTCCAAAATGTCCCTATGAACCGACTGTCCCTGTCATTGACGATGTTCTTCAGCAACCCATGAAGTCTGAAGACCTCCTTGAAGAAAATCTCAGCTACCTGAACTACGTTGTACTATTTTGGTATGGCATATAAGTGAGAAAACTTGGTCAATCTGTAGACCACTACATAGATACAGTCCTTACCCTAAACCTTGGGTAGACCTGTGATGAAGTCCATAGATATACTCTCCCATTTTTGCTCTAGAATGGGGAGTGGCTGAAGTAGCCCTACTAGAAGAGAATTCTCTGACTTGTTCTGCTAAAAGGTCACACACTCATTGGCGTGTCTCATAACATCCTGTGTGAGGCCCTTCCATGAGAACCTCTCTTTGATCTGTCTATAGGTTTTGAAAAACCCCTGATGGCCTGTTAGAGGTGAATCATGAACTGCGATGAGGATATTCTTCTTGAGAACTGAATCTGGCACCAAGTAGAATCCTTGTAAAATATGACATCGTTAATGACCCTATACCAATCATCCTATATCTGCCCATACATCACCTTACAAGAGAAATTGTTCTTGGAATATTCCACTAATAAGTGGGATTTCCAATCTGTTGAAATCTCCATCAAAGAACATGTTGCGGGTCTCCTTGATAGTGCATCAGCCACAATGTTCTTCTTCCCCTTAACATACTATATGTCAAAGTAGAATGCATGTACCTTTGTCACCCATTTTTTTTGGCGCTCATTTGTCACCCATGTACCTGTACCCCCTGTGAACTGATCATGTGGCCCAAGTAAAGAAGATTTGTCATACCGAACTCACACTTAGACTCTTTGGCATATAATGATTGTGCCTCCATGATGCTCAATACCTCATCCAGGTGCCTCATATTCTCTTTGCACGACCGGCTATAGATCAAGATGTCATTGAAGAAAAACAAGACTGATTTCCTTAACTAATCCCTGAATATATGGTTCATGCAAGACTGGAATGTAGCGAGTGCATTGGTTAGCCCAAATGGCATAACTAGGAACTCGAAGTGTCTAAAATGAGATCGAAATGTCATCTTCTCTATGTCCTTCTCTCGGATGCTAATCTGATGATATCCAAAGCGTAGATCAATTTTTGAGAAGAAAACTGCCCCATGAAGTTCATCCATCAACTTGTCAATGCATGGGATAGGGTATCGATTCTTGATGGTTTTCTTGTTCAAGGCTCGGTAATCAATGCACATCCTCATGGTGCCATCCTTCTTCAGAACTAAGACAACTTAAGAAGCAAATGGGTTGTTTCTTGGTTTGATGTGTCCCATCGCCAACAATTCCTTGATTTCCTTCTCTATATCATCCTTGAACCTCCTAGGATGACGATAGGGGGGGGTGATCATAGGTTTTTCCCCCTCATCCAAATCAATGGTGTGCTCAAATCCCCTGTTAGGTGGTCTCCCTGGTGGAATTGCCTCAAATACCTGCTGATGTCATCCCAAAAAATTCTTGATCTTCGTATGGTACTATTGTCAACCTTCTAAATCCTTCTGAGTAGTGATCAAGCATTATGCGGCATATGCTACCTCCCCGTGTCTGAATATCCTCTCCATCCTGTTGGTTGAAACTGTCCTGAGTGCTCCTTTCGACATACCTCTTAGAACAACCTTCTTCCCATCCTGATCTCTGAATCCCATTTCCAAGGTTTGGTAGTTGGTGGTGATTTTTCCCAAGGTAATCATCCACTGAACTCTTAACAGCACATCTGTGTCTGATAGGTCAACCACATAAAATGTGTCTCTCACTGTGTAGTTGCCTAACTTCATCTCTAACTTTGGAACTCTGTCTAGACACTCCACTGTGTGGCCATCTGCTACTGCAACATCAAACCCCTCAAACTCCTATGTCTAAAGTGCCTGCCTCGATACTAGTGAAGTGTCGATGAAGTTGTGGGTGGCCCCACCATCTATCAGGGTGATTTATTGTTGCCCTTGAATAATCCCTCTGATACGAAGGGTATCATACCTGGGAACACCAGAAATGGTCACTGTGACTCCTCCCTTTGTTGGTTTCCTCCTTTTATCCTGCTATGGAAGTTGTGGGACTACTAAAGGATGGGCTTCTACTGGTGTCGGTGGTCTACGGGGAGGTTGCCCCTCTGCTAGTGTTGACTCTTCTTATGAACTAGTGGATCCACTGTCCTAATCCTCCTCCTCATTGTCCATGTTGTTTGATACTACCTCAATATAATGAATCTCTCCCTTGCCCATGCACCTGTGGCTTGGGACCCAAGGATCTCTGCAGCTAAAGAAAAGCTTCTTCCTCATAAGTTCCCGCCTAGTCTCATCATCCAACTTCTCCTTTCCCTTCCATTCTCTTTGGAATGGATTCCTATCTCGATCCCTCTGGGCCACAAATGGTTTGGAGAAATTTTTAGTATTTTGCACTGAGTCTTCTAGATCTCGAGTGCGAAGGATGGAATCCTATAAAGTGGGAGGCCTATATGCATTCACCCATCCTCTCAAAGGCTCTGTGATTCCTTCTGTGAATATCATGATCAGCCTGGGTTCTGATATATCTATCACTACCATGGATACCCGTTGAAACTCTATTATGAAAGCCTTTGCTATGCCAGTTTGTCTCAATTGGGCTAGATCCATGAAGTGTATCTCAAGATCCTTCATGTCAAACCTGTCCATGAGCCTATATGTAAACTCCCTATAGGAGGTGATGTGATTGTGACCCAATGTCATTAGTCCATGATACCACCACTCATGTGCCTCATCCTTCAAGTGTAAGGTTGTGAAACTGATGGCCTCTGTCTCGGTCATCTGGTTAATCTTGTAGTACGTTCTAGCTTCTGTACCCAAGTTCTGGCAGTGTATATGGATGATCTGTTGAAAGAAGGGATGGTGAGTTTCTCAACTTTTCGGATGAAATCAAGGTTATGCCCCTGCTATTGTTGTGGTCCTCCCCTCTGCAGCTCTCTGGGGTGGTTCCTGAGTCTGATTCGACAGTACTCGACTAAGGTCATGCCTTGATGGAAGTCATGACCCAATGCTGCGTACTCCCTCCTATACTCTGCAATGTCGTCTGCATGAGTGGGTGGCCTTTGTGCTATCGGTGGCAGTGCTACTACCGGGGATGCCCTCTAGAAATTGGGAAACAAGGGTCTAGGAATCCTACTCACAGAGGTGTATGTGCGATAGGGTGACTGGGGTCTACTGCCTACTCCTGATTTCCCCTGTGTTGCATGCAGGACTTATGTGTCTGGGGTGCCCACTCTAGCCAATCTATCAACCACCTGTGCCAACAACTGAGACATGGTCCGTTGACTAGCTAACATATCGTTGATAAACTACATGAAAGTTGTCTCTGGATCTATGGGGTCCTTTCCACTGCCCTCTGGTCACTCATATCTATCTCCTAGCATCCTCTCTGCCTCGTGCTCAGCCTCACGCTCTACCATTCTCTCTTCTTCTCTGTGTGCCTCTTCCTCTTCCTTTAAGCTAAGAGGAAAAGGGGAGAAATCAAGCCTATGCCTTATTTCCTTATGCCCGTTGTAAGTGACATATTCGTCACCTATGTGTTCACGACCCTCTGGGTCTTCTGCTGCACTCATTGTCTTTAGTCACAGGCTGGCAAGACTAAATCTCTGATACCACTGTAATGTTCCTGACTTGGTTAGTCTAGGAAATGTTTCTAATGTGTGTGTAGGATCAAAGGTTTACAACACATAAATGGTCATACAAATAATAAATGCGACAAAGGACTGCAAAGTTTGTATTATGATATCTCTGTGGATTACAAAATGGTCGAATGCGGCTGAATAAACTGGCAATACTCATAGATCAACAGACAAAAGATCTTAGCTGGAATACAAATAAGAAACTAAAATATAATACCCAGAATATGGGAGCACTGCAGAATCAATGGATGCATTGGGACTATGGTAGCTCTGACGGTAAATGATAGAAGTTTGGAACGTTCTCCCTGGGCGATATATTTCTCAGAATGGCCTGGAAACTATCCCAAATGATGTTCCATGCTCTAGTCCTCAGTACTGGTATCTTTCGGACCCCTTTGCTGATGAATATGGACCCTGGATGGATACCCCTGGGGGAATGCGCCCCTCTTCTTCTGGAAAAATTCATCCTAGTGATTCCACGATCAGAATCAGATTAGATATGTCTCAAAATGACTGCCTTGGTCTACTAGGAAATGGGTCGGAAGGGTTTCCCTGAATATGGCCCAATGCTCGCTCTAAAACCCCAAATGTATCCGCCAAAAGTGTCACATGTCCAAGTCTGTAAAATGCACCCCAATTGATTCCTCCTTTGAAATATGATGAGGAACTAGGAAAAAGATGCGCCTTTCCCTCCTCTCAAATGGGTCGGAGGGAAATCTCAGAATTCTCCCTGGATGGGATAAGTCGACTAAAAACCCTCTCAGAAGCTATGCCCTCACGTTAGATGAATGCGCCCTTGCTGCCGAACACTGAGTAACTATTGTTGAAGGATGATGGAAGACCTATGTTATCTTCCCAATGACTAGGGTGTGTCTCTCAACATTGAAATCAGCCAATTGGTGTCTTCCTCCTGGAATCCACTGAACTATCTCTCCTGAGATGCACCTCTCTCCTCAATGACAAGTCATAATCTGCATAATGTTGAATTAGGTCGCTAACCCTTCCTTTATAGCTTTCCAAAACCCTAAATCATTGTTGAACCCCTAATTCACTGTTGACTTCCAAAACCCTAAATCACTATTGAAACCCTAATTCACTGTTGACTTATATTTTTAGCTCATAATGACTTAAAAGCGCTTTTAACCCTTTTTAGCTCAATGTCACTTTCTGAATATAACACCGGTGATTGAAGTGACCTCTAGTGACCTTGTTTACCCCTTTCTGGCCCTGGATATAGTCTAATGGGGTGGTTTATACCATTAAGCCTCCTCTATGGAGCTCCTATTTGGAAAGGGAAATTACATCCAGGTGGATATCAGTGGCCACCCACCTATTCCAACTGGGTCAAACAGCCTTCTGTCAACTTACTATTTTTAGCATTTTTTTGGTTCCTAAACTTTCGAGGCCATTTTGAGGTTCTAAATTAATTTTTTTTGTGGATAGAGCACATTAATGATAGCCTAAGGCTCTCACTGATCCCAAAAATGAATCTCCTTGACGATACCTTTCCAACAAGATATTGTACGCCCCAAACGAATATTGTATGCCAAAGTTACGCCCCCAGAAAGTTGATACACCAAACTACCAAAAACAGGGTCCATAAAACTGTTGACTTTTCATCTTCCGAGGTTATGGTTTTGGATTTTATTTATGATAAAAATGCCTTTGGAGCCTGATTTTAAAATCATCTTCTTGCGAATGTGAGTAGTCGTCACATCTCTTCTCAAAGATAAGTTTCCACCATTCTAGCGAGTCTTTCACTATGTATTTCTACAGTTTTGTACATTTCGCTCATTAATAGAAATTGTGTATTATTGTATCTCTAATTTTATGGTTGCATCTCTAATATATTTTTGTTATATTATTGGATATATAAGATCTCTCTGTAAATTTATTTATTATATTTCCGCTTTCATTTCGTGCTGAAAATAATTTGGATCAGTGGTGTTATATTATTGGATATCTAAGATCTCTCTGTAAATTTATTTAGTGCAGGCTACTCTTGATCATTTTTTTCAGTGCATGTCCCTGGCGAGGTCTGAGTATAGCAAGTTGGGTCTCGAGCTTGTCTCTCTTGAGTATAATCACTCTCACATGCCCAAGAAACCATCCATGGTAGAAGATAAGAAAAATGAGAGAGTAGATGATTCTATTAATATGTTGGTTGAGCAAGCTCTCACGCGACAGAGGGACGAAATGATGGAGAATGTTTCCCACATCCTTCAATGTCTTCTTATAAAAATCGGTGCATCTTCATCAAGTAGCCACTTTGGAGGCACCTTGCCTTTAAAGATACAAGTTAATTTTGATATTCCCATATTTGAAGGACAGATAGATGCAGATGCCCTAGAAAAATGGTTAAATCTGCTAGAAGGTTATTTCTTTGTTCACAATTTTTCCAACAAGGAAAAGGTCACATTCACACTTCTTAAAGATCTCCTCTATGTCAAACATTGGTGGGAAACTTACTAGGAGAAAATTTCCACAGTGGAGTCTGGAATATATAGGGTCAATCCCACTTGGGATTTTGTTGTGGATGCAGTCAAGGAACAATATTACCATGTTGGTAACTATGACAACCAGTACATGAGATGGACCACTTTGTGTCAAGAGAGGGAGCCAAGAAGTGTCAGATTTCACCAATACCTTCCATACCTTGCACACCAAGCTGGGTATCAAATATTTTGAGCGGAATTTGGTTCTATAATATCATGGGGCTTTACAGAGATACATCCAAATTGAAATGGAGTTTTTGAACATCTCATCATTGGGAGTTTCCTATCGATATGTTGTCAAAATCAAGAAGAAATTTAGGCACCAGAAAAAATGGGATTTTAGGTCTGCAAATCCACAACAACCGAAGTATAATAAAGACATCCCTAACAAACAGCCTCTCGAAAATGAGTCCAAGCCATAGGAAAAGAAGGGTAACGGGAAGATGAAGAAAGACACTGGAAAGTGGTATGATTTCCACAAAATCCCCTGGCACAACACTGATGAATGTCGCTCAAAACAATCATTGGTTGCCAAGATCAAAGACAAAGATCCAAACCTTGATTATCATAAAACATCCAGCCCTTCAAGGATGAGGTATTATGTGTTGTTGCCTCGCTGGATGTCTTTGATGTTATCTTGGGCCAGCCATATATGTGAAAGCACCATGTTATATATGAGTCTTGACCATGTAGTGTCATTGTTTCTCTAGGGGGTCATCTCTAGAGGATACCAGAGGTAGTTCCAACTACTTTCCAACCTAAACAGTGTGGCAGGGTAGTATCTCATATTACAAAATTCAATTTCTTCACAATTTGTTCAAAGGGTGAATAGAAGGACATTGCAACCACTACAGCCTTGGGTCAAGCACCTTCTATCCAACATAAGTAGGTCAAAAAGATTGCAGCAAAGTGAAAATATTCCTTTTGCACATAGTCATCTCATGTATACGAACTAGTTGAACAGATTCAACCCTTCCAGTGATAGGTTCGTGACAGCCTTCCACAAACCAAGCAGTGCAACGTCTCCAGCAAGGAAAGCACCTCACCAAGATTCAGATTCAAAAATACCTTTCCCCTCTCTCCTGGACACTCAACGCAATGGATACTATTGCTTCCTAAGGAGGGAGGATTCATCCAGGTGGATATCGGTGGCCAACCACCTATTCCAACTAGCTTAAAATAGTCTTCTGGCAACTTACTATTTTTATCATTTTTTCGATTCCTAAACTTCTGGGGTCATTTTGAGGGCCTAAATGATTTTTTTCAGTATCAAGCACCTAAATTATAAATAAAGTCTCTCATTGAGCCCCCAAAATTAATCTCCTCGTGGATACCTTTCCAATGAGCTATCATGTGCCCCAAATGGAGATCGTATGCCAAAGTTACGCCCCTGGGAAGTTGATACACCAAACTACCCAAAATGGGGTCCACAAAATTGTTGGCTTCTCATTTTCCGGGGTTAGGGTTTTGGATTTTCTTTATGATAAAAATTACTTTGGAGCCTCATTGTAAAATCATATTCTTTCAAATGTGAGTATCCATCACATCTCTTCTTAGAGATAAGTTTCCACCATTATAGCGAGTCTTTCACTCTGTATTTCTATAGTTTTGTACATTTTTCTCATTAATAGAAATTGTGTATTATTGTATCTTTGTGTTTATGGTTTCATCTTTGATATATTTATGTTATATTATTGGATATCTGATATCTCTCTATACATTTATTTATTATATCTCCTCTCTCATTTCGTGCCGAAAATAATCTAGAGCAAATACTACCTAAGAACATTCTAGAGAAGGAACCTTCTATAAAGTCTTCTCACACTTATTATGTTTGCATTGATACATCTACCTACTATAGTGGGCCTTATTTAATAATATAGTGTACCTAGTCCACATACATTGAATGGCCTCAACTATTATCATTATGGTCCCTTTGGCCCCCCATTACCTCCATAGCTACACTACATCCCATCCCCCTTCCTATGTTTCATCCTCAAAACATGGGAAGAAACCATACAATATGACTGGCTAATCAATGTAGCTAATTGGTACCAAGTACGTGAATCCATCCATCTTAATGGAATATGAACATAATCAAATTCTATCTTTCCACCCTAATATTGATCCTTATTTCACCTTTTCTACCATGGGATTGTTGCTCTATCTTGATATCCTCCTGCAATGTTAGTGTTTCTCCATGTACCTCTTTATTGGTTTCTTTTTTGGTGCCATGTTGGTCCATAAGTGTGTCGATGATCATGCCCATGCCTGGATGACTATTATTTCTCTATGTGGTGCGGATGGTGATATACATCAACCTTAGCTCTCAGGTCTTCTTTTTTGGACTGTTAAACATGTGGCCTTAGCTTCTTTTTTGTTTTGATGCCCTTCATGGGGATTTTTTGTAATTTCTTTTGTATCCTCTGCTTCTGATTCAAATTCATACTCTGCAATCACTTCTTTGCTTTCCCCCGTGGGCCCTTCCTTCTTACTGAGAAACACATCATGCAAAGTAATTTTCTTTTTCTTATACCAATGCTTGATAAACTTCTTCAGCACATTGAAATTAATTGTACCCACTGATTCCATCCAAGGATATCCAAGAATAACATCCACATCATTCATATTTATGGCATGAAAATCAGAATGCAACGCATATTTGTCCATTGTAATCTTCAAATATTTAAAAAATTGAATATTTTCACCTTCAACCTACATGCGTTGAAGATTCTTTTCAAGAACCTGCAATCTATTAACCATTTTAACATTGATAATTTTTTGTTGGCAACTAGGTTTAATATAAATAATGACCTTTTCTTTATGAATACATCCATGAACCTTTAACATATAGTTTCCACATGAAAATAAACCCTTGGTACTTTATTAAACCTTACACTTTGCATGATACCACTTGTCTAAAATTTATTTTTCATATGCTTCATCAAAAAGTGCCATCAACTCATTTTAATTAAATGAGTTCCACCATATGCGAGCATATTCTTTGAAACCATAGTGTAGACAAATTTTCCATTGCTCTTTCCATGATGACTTTTAATTTTGTATATACTATTCAATACTAGGACCATCATATTTTCCAATAAAATACATCTTTCTTGGAAGAAATCTTCAACAAAAAACTAGGGCTTAAAAATAAATTAATGTGAAAATCATGCATCTTTTTCTGAAAAAAGCCTTAAAAATTTGTTGAATTTAAAATGTTCATAACTTCACTTGTACTGAGAGGATGGGTTTATCAATACCAAGATCACCAACAACTAGCACTCAATCAGGAGGACACAACACTATATTGAGAATGGAAAATCAAGATACAACATTGAGGTTACTTGTGTTCCATGGGACGGGTATGGATGATGTAGAGAACCTTGGTTCACATGTGAGGCTATATGGTCTGTGAAGAGGATCACAAATGAAGCATCAAATATTGTGTAGTTGGAGACCACTTTTAGAGACAAAGCTTTGATGTGGTACATGAAGTACAAGGAGACTGCACTAGTGGGATAGAAAAGGTCCATGACAAAAATTAAGAGAGATATTCTTAGGGAATTTCAAAATCCAAAGTCATAATCGTAGTGCATTACTAAAATCAAAGAAATCAAACAAAAAATTGGAGAGACTGTATGGGCCTATGAACAAAAATTCAAGATATTGTTAGATATTTTAATGTTCCAAATCCAAGATGTTCAGCACAAGGAATGGTTCATTACAAGACTACTCCCCCATATCCAAGTTTTTCTCACCCAACAGAAGGTGACCACTAAGGAAGAGGGAGTTCATATTGTGATGCACCTTGAAGCCAAACTAGGAGGTGGAGAGACATCAGCAGGATAGCACAGGTGCAGTCCCAACGTCCAAATCTAACAATGCAATTGAAATATATGGCAAAGACAAAAGTGGTGTGTGAGCATGTATGGTGTACTACATGTCAGTCGGAAGGTCACCATAGGGATTAATGTCCTACGTTGGGAAGTTACTTTGAAACGTGTGCACCAAATCCATTTCTGAATGGGCCTCAGACTAAGTGGTGTGAGATTTGAAGATAGTGGGGTCATATCCCTCCCCACTTACCTACACTTCAAAGGTACCAAAAGGCTCACCATACTTTATTTTGTGAGTTCTGCAAATACATAGGACATGATGTGAAAAATTGTCAGTCACTTCAGTTGATGCAACACCACACTCATGATGCCTTTCAGGTTAAATAAGAGAAGAAAGGTGGCAACCATAGAGGTGCAGACAAAGGTGGATACCAAGGAGGTCCTTGAGGTGTATATGGATGAGGTTATGGTATAGGTGGAGGAATATCACCCACTTGTTTCAATTGTGGTGAGATTGGCCATGTCTCAAGATGTTGTACCAAAACGCATGCTCTCTATGTGTATCACTAGAGTACTGAGCATGCCACTAAGGATTGTCTTGACTTGTTGAATAAGTGGGAATAGAATAAGGTACTCTACAACATGGTAAATGAAAATCCATGTGAGAACCAAAAGAAGGATGAGGAAACTGATGTGTATGTGGTAACTCGAGGAGGAGTTAAAACAAGAACGGACTTAGAGTGTGCAGAAATCTCGGGTCTGAAAGCATAAGGGAAGGTTAGAAAAGTGGTGCAAGCTCCTCCCAAGTTTGAATTTATGTAGTGGAAATAGTTTATGTGTGATTCATAGATGGCTCTCAAGGAGAAGAGAGTATGAGAATATTTTCAACGCACGATGGAAAGGTTTCTATAGGAAGCAAACAAGAAGCGGTGTAATGGGATGAACAAAAATCAATATAGGATCACATGTGCGAAGAGATGCAATGCACAATGTGAGAGGAATCATCGTGAAATATTGGTCATGAAGGGTAAGTATAAGACCAAGTAAGTAACTTATTACACTGTTGTTTGAACTTGTTAAGTGATTTTGATGCTACAATAAATTTGATGCACATGTTAACAAGATGTATGGGGTAATAAGAAACAATTGTAGCTATATCCACCCCACTACTAGAAAAGGATGTGTTCCAGATCAATAAGAAAAAATGTACAGGGAGAGAGTTTAATATGATATCTTAACTCAGTAGATATGATATGGATGGATTCATATTGGATCTAGGATCCAATGTGAAAATCCTTCCAAAGAAATGATGGGAGTTGATGGGAAAGCCTAACTTGGTGTGATCCCCAATTCAACTCAGTTTGGCTAATAAATATCGAATCTATCATATAGGCTGACTACAACATGTCGAAGTAAAAATTGAAGGGCTAAATAATAAGGCTTATTTTTAAGTGATTGAGATAATGGATGACTCATATCCCTACCTTGCAGTACTTGGTATTGATTGGTGATTTGACAATAATGTCATGTTGAATTTGAAGAAAAGGAAAATGTCTTTTGAGACAGACACTTTGCACGTGATTGTGCCATTAGATTCGAATGAAGGCTATAGATTCAATGATCCTATGAATGAGGATGCGAGGATATCCATTATTGAAAACATCTATCAAATCACAGGGTGTTGAGAGGATTACATAAATCCCATAGCGGATGGGGAGTTGAGATGGATAAGTGTGAAGTTATACGACATTGATTCTGAAGATGATATGGAAAGATGGAAGAATAAGTTATATGAAGTCTCGATTAGGAGGTGCATATGAATTACCACTAATGAAATTTTCAATTACTTCTTAATTAACTTAGTGAGTAACTGAAGAGTTGTGCATTTAATTTTCAATTCGAGGTCGTATCTTACCTATGAACTGTCGTGCACCGTATATGCAAGTGTAGTGTTGTAATCACTAATGGGTTGTAGTACTTCGAATGTCACAAGTTGAGATTTAAAGATACTTAATTAAGTCACCAAGATATCCTACTTCTAAAATAGAAGGAAAATAAATATCATGTTTGTAGGAAAAGAAAATCACACTTGCGAAAAGTAAATCTTTCTTGCAGAAAATAAATCACACTTTGCAGAAAGTAAATCACTCTTGCGGAAAGTAAATCAAAATGATAGAAAGTAAATCACACTTGTAGAAAGTAAATCACACTGACATAAATCAAATCACACTTGCATAAAGGAAATCACATTTGTGGAAAGTAAAGTTATGCTAACATCTAAGGGTGACCTTCTCAAGTAAAATGATGATCTTATCTTGTTTAACAGTTTACACGTTTGTACTTCCAATGTTAATTTACAAAACCAATAATATCAATCCCAAAATGTTGAGGAATGAGATTGTCTCAAATATAAGAGGAAATAAAATATATTGAAGTTGCAAGCGGATTTGAAGCAACGTGAGTTGCAGCACAAAATTTACAACAATGTAAGTTGCAGCAATGAGAGTTGCAACAACAAAGCAACAACACAAAAGGTACAACAATGTGAGTTGTTGCTATGGAATTTGTGGCAACCTTTGTTATTACAAAATTACATAAATCAAATCAAAACCAAGTTGCATATTATTATTGCAGGACTCATGACATAAGGAAACTAAACATTAACCACACCTAAATTGCTATTAACCATTCTACGAAATATGTAATTGCTGCAGATTCAAAACAACTACAGAATGAAAGGATCAAAATTGAAATGATAAATATTATTCATAATGTTATAGGCAGTACCTAACTAATGAGGGGTCTATACCCCCTTAGACAAGGCACTGGGATACGAAATCAAAATCATACGACCATCAACACATAAACATGTGAATAGAAGAAGATCAAAAATTATATTGCAGAAGTGTAAAAGTTACATTAAAATCCAAATTCTATCGCCAAAATAATTATCCCCCCCCCCCAAGCTCAAGGGATATGGGGTGTTTATATAGTACAACTAATGTCTAAAATAAAACAAAGGGACAGATGAACAGCCATGATAATCGATTGTTCATTCATTTACATTGATATTGTCAAATTTTAGTAAGGATCAGGCATGTGTTGACTCGAATCAGCTGAGTGACGGTTGGTAGGAAAACAGGTTTCTCTTTTGGTTTTCCACTTGCCTCCTGTCGCATTCCTATGTGAGGAGTGTTCCCTGGCTGCTAGATGTATTTTTGAATGTTGTGCTGGAAAAATTTGTACTCGAAGTTGTAGTAATGACATTGTACTTGGAGTTGTAGCAATGACATCGTACTTGGAATTGCAGCAATGATGTCATATTTGGAGTTGTAGCAGTGGAGAGTGAAATTAGAGTTGCAACAGTTGTATTGTGCTTGAAGTCACAACAACGGAGAGAAATAGTGGCAACTATAAGGAGTTGTAGCCATTGTAAGGAAACCATTTTAACTGTTCCTATATAGAAATGTTAGTGCATGAACATAACAATTTCCTTAGTAAATATGTAAGAATAACATAAAAATGGCATATGGAGAAATATCCATACCTTGATTAAAAGTGCGAAAAAAAATGGATAAGGAAGGTGTCAAAAAGGAAATGATTAGTGGAAAATGGTAAGGAAAAAGGTACTAGATGGTGTTGAAAGTATGCCAATTTAGGCACCCGTAATCTCCCCAAACCCAAAATTGTTGCATGTCCCTATGCAACCAAAAATAACTCAGGGTTAGATAAATCAGGGTGAACATGGAGTTCACTAACACTACAGTCTACCTCTCTTTCATCCTCCTTCTTTTCACTAGTGTTATGCTCTATTGTGACTCCTATGTTTTCTTCTAATTATTGCTCTATTTCAGTTTGAGTGGCCTCATCAATTAACATAAAGTGTGTGTCTTGGACAGATACTCCCTTGTTTCCTTAATTTGAGTGTTTTCTTGTAATCCAATGAAGGGTTCCCCTGATTTCTTAGGTGCCCTTTTTTCATCAAGCTCATCCTTCAACATTTTTTCAGTTGTGGTGTATCTTCCAGTTCTTCATTCTCAACATTCTATTTTGTTTTAACAAATATGCATAAATAGGTAAGGAGTGTGGAATGCTTACCTAGGATGTAGTAGTAAGCTTCCTCTCAAGCTCGGTAGTTTCTATTTTTTGTTCATGTTTTCCTAGATCATGTGCATTAGCAAAGTTGTCTCCAAATGTTTTTCCTACTGGATCATCAAGATATTCTACTTACAGTTATACTTTGTCTTATTCCTGTGAGTTGGTACGTATTCCCCAAAAGTGTTTTCTGCCTGTTCTTGTGGATCGGTAAGGACCTCTTATTCTAATTCCTATTTCTCTTCTAGATTAGTTCTTGTTTCCTCAAGAGTGCTACTTTATGGTTCTTGTGGGTCAGAA
Source organism: Picea engelmannii (assembly GCA_009831015.1). NCBI lineage: Eukaryota > Viridiplantae > Streptophyta > Pinopsida > Pinales > Pinaceae > Picea > Picea engelmannii. The sequence continues at coordinate 20,004 of ML835808.1, read as the reverse complement.
ATATCCTCTAGTTCCGATGGAGGATCCTATGGACTAGCAATATTTTCTCCATAAGTGTTTCTTGTTGGTTCTTGTGGGTCAACAAGAGCCTCTGGTTCTGGCTCATCTTTTTCTTCTAAACTAGCAGAGTGCTTTGGTTCCTCTATGTGTGATTCTTAAGGCTTGAGAGAGTGTTCCTAAGGAGTGTTATATGTTGGTTCTTGTGGAATAGCATGAGCCTCTTCCTAGTGTTCCTCCTTTTGTGTTGGATTATATTCCTCTCATACTGTCTATTCTCCAAAAGGGCTCTCCACTGGTTCTTATGGAGAAGTGGGGGATTTTTCTTCTAGTTCTTCATCTGAATATGCCTCAAGGCGAGAAATAATTCATTCTCCAAGAGTTCCTTTTGTTATTTATTTTCTATCAGCAAAGGACTCGTCATCTTCCAAGTTGGTTCCCTCTATTGTTTCTTGTGTGTCAGTGGAGGTTTTTATCTCCATTGCTTCATCTACTTCCAGGTCGGTGCCCTCCACTAGTTCTTTCCTCTCAACAGGTTTTCATTTTTTGTGCTGAGTTGTAGCCATGTATATCATTCTATTTTCTTTGAAATGTGGGGTTGACTCTTTTTAAAACCTGTGACTCTTTGTAGGGGGTTTGGTGTTGGTCACTTCAACATCATTGCTCTGGTCTTCCTTTGTCAGAATTGCAACAAGTTGTCCCTTTACCCTAGTTGTACTTCTGGGTTTCTTTGGTGGAGGAGTTGAAACATATAGGATTACTATATTTGTGTCACTATTACCTGGTGGTGGATTTTCATTTGTGGCCTCCTCCGATGATGGAAGTTCAACCATTGATTGTTGGGATGCTTTAAGTGTAGCCACTTCATCCTCAGAAAGTATAACAAGTGGGAAAATAATAGCATTCCAAGTGTGGTATTCCCTATATATGGTGCGTTCTGTTAGCTCCCAAAATGAATCAGTCACTATGGTTTCATTTTTGGATTGATAGCATTTTCATTGGTAGTTTTCTCCAATTTGTTTTAAGTTCTTCTATTGGAAAAACTTAGGTTTTTAATTCATATCTTAGTAATAACTCGATCCATAAAGGTCTTTTCTTTAAAATTTCATGAAAAGGATTTCAACAGCTAATGTGTGTTTCAAGTTTAAGGACTAGCTGGTGAAAGAGGTGATTTTCAACAGTTAAGGAGTACTTCCCCGCAGACCATTAGCTGGTGAAAGTACAGAACACATGTGTTCCCTCCACGTTTTCAAAAAATCAAAGGATGACATGCTCAACACACATCATGTAATCATTATAAGGCACTGCTGAAAGCAGATAATGATGAAGATTATGTTTGCACGTCTAAATCGGATATCAAAGTGGATCGTGTTCAGAAATGCATGCTTCACGAGATAATGGAATTGGAGATGGCGAATTCAAATCCATCATCACAGGTAAAGGAGTGGTACTACTCGGCTGGTGACATCAAATAGACACCTCATATCCCCAACACGCATCATCCATAGGCATATGATATGTTTTCATTCTTGAAAGACAACGCCGAGAGCTTTCACCAGCGCCAAACCTCGACTCAAACAGCAAATTACAATGATTTGGATTGCAAAATTGTCTGGGAATCGAGTTGCATATGGAAAGGAAATGAAGTGGTTCATTGTTAAGGAAATAATTAGACAGTCTGTCCTTTTTACAAGCGCATCTAGAGGTACAAAAACACTTCTCAGATGCAGGTTGCATGGGATATGTTGAGAAGTTACAGAATGGCTGTCACCAAACAACAGCTGAAGTGTTTGCTAAATCATACAATGGAAATAAAGCCTGTGTCAGGTCTTTAGAAATCATAGTTTATGAAGCCTCCATTGCTACAGCAACCAGCTTACCTAGATCAGGCTAGAGTTGGTTCAAAACGACAGCAACCAAGAATCTCAATTTCAGAGCATATCTTAAGGAAGAATTCAGAAATGTTGCATGGAAGAAAAGCATGCCAGTTTCTCATTTGGAGGATGAATGGCAGGACTTTTTCAAGGGAATCCAACTCTATATAACCTCAGAAGGTAGGTATGACAAGTTGATGCTATACCATTTCAATCTCTTAGACCATTTTACAGGGAAAACTCTCCTAAATTTAGCTTTCTTCTTGCATAAAATCCTAACTAAAGTCTGTAAAAAGATTAGGGCTGAACCTTTAAGTATGAAAAACACCCTTTGTCATTTCGGCCTAATCAAAATAATAATCCTGGAGGAGCTAATACAAATAGGAAGGACTTGGCAACATTTTCTTTTTGGGAGGGATTTGAAACCCAAACTCAACCCATGAATGAGCAGAAGAGAGCTGGAAAAAGGCAATTAACTCCTCAGAGCAGCTCGAGGAAGAGGAGAAATCTTCCAGGACCACCAGAAGATAGGATTTCTGGCGTAAAGTCTCACAGGTCAAAGAAAAAGTTAGATTTTGACACTACTACAAAGAAGCCTACAGAAAAGAAAACAAATATTTTAAATCTACCATACATGGACTCAGAAACAGAGCCAGAGCAAGAAGATGAAAGCCCAGCCATTAAAATCCCTGAACACTCCATGGAATTTGCACAGGATTGTGAGACTTTTACTCCCACTGATGAAGGTGAAACATCAAAGAGTAAAGGGTCAAAGAAATCACAGAAAATCAAGAAACTTAAAGAAGTGATTGCTCAACAGGAGGTTTTAGAAAGAGTAATTAAGGAGAGATACAAAAATTTGTCTGATAATTTCACAGAAACAAATGTTGCATTTGAAAATTTGGCTTGTGAAAGTGTCAAGGACAAGAAGAGGAAGAAGAAAATCACCAAATATTATAACAGTCTATGGTGGTTAGCAAAACGTCTTAAGAGGAAGATTAGAAAATTGAAGCAAAAACAGAAGTCACACCCAGATCTGCAAGTGCTAGCCTAATTTGTTGTGAATATGCAAGGAGATAAAGCAGAGACACGCTGAGTTTTTGATAAAACAACAGTTTTGGAGGTGAAAGTTCCTTTTTGGCCAAGGCATATCTTTCACCAACGCAAAGGGTTAATTTACGACCAGTTAGCTGGTGAAAGGCAAAGCTTTCACCATCTAACCAGCGAATCATAAAGCGAGTTAGCTGGTGAAAGCACAAAAATAATTTTTGAAAGATAAAGATGGAGCAGGGCGATTTTCAAAGGATTTAAAGAGGTTCCAGAGCATTAAAGGATTAACTACTTAGTCAGAAAATAATCAGCATCAGATATTCGTGGAGATTTTGAAAACCACATGCTAAATCGGTCTCCTAAAGTTTCGACTATGAGTAATTGAAGAAATCCAGCTACAAAGATAGGTGCCTTTACCTTTTTCATGACACAACAAATTCCAAAAGCTAATGAAGTACAGATGTCAAATTTTGATATGGAAGACAGTTCGAATGTTAGCCTAGCCACTAGTCTTTGTTATCGATTGTCTTAGTTAATTTGATTTGTTATTTTTAGATACAGATCCAAGTTTTCAGGATCTTAAAAACTTATTGTAAAAGGCTATAAATGCCTAGCTTTTCTAAGAGACAAGGGTTCAAACTGGGAATACATTTTTGTGCTACTGTATAGACTCTTATGGTATAATAAAATTGCAGTCTCCTTTCGTTTTCAATATTAGAAATATCCATGCTTCCTTTTTTGTACTTTATTTTAGTTTATCTTAGCTTATAAAGACTGTTATCTCTTTATTGAGCTCATAGATTTGAAGTGAAGGATTTTTTTTCTATCTTGTATTAAGCCCTACACCCAGTTGTATTTGGCAATCAAGATTAGTGTTCTTCATCCTCTCCTTTGAAATTACTTGATATGATCATTGTTTTCTGAAAGCACTCTTTCATTTGAATGTATGATGAGTTGTCTGTTACATTAATTATTGAAGTAATCCCATTGTTCCAAGCATACCTACACGTTATTTTTTAAGTTACCAAGCATCCTTAGTCTACAACCCTAAGGAGTTTCTTGGAGTGCTAACAAATTTGCGCCGTTTCCGGGGAGATGAAATTTAAGTTCTACTTTCCTAGGATACAACACAGAGCTGATCTTTGATGATAGACAAAGATTAGACATTTTAGCTGGTTGTAATTATCTATCTGGTGACTCCACAAGTTCATCTTGGCTCCTAAGAGGATCAGTACTAGGGAAAATCCTCAAGAATCACCTATCACACCAGTGTCCAATCCAGAACTAATCCTCAGGAAAGGAAAGACAATTCAGGGTCAAGACTCAAAATCAGATACAGAAGGTATGTTGGATCATGTTGTCATTGATGCCAATGGTTTGATTGATTGATGTCAAGTGATTGATTGATGTCAAAGGATTGATTGATTGATGATTGATGTAATATAATATGTATTGTCCTTGATGAGAATGCATAGATGAAGATGGA
>ML835807.1:66669-77425 GCA_009831015.1 Picea engelmannii | reverse complement strand
TGTTATCGCAGGATTTGTACTTGTGCAAAGCCTCCACAAGATACCTATCTTGTGTAACAATTGGAAGTTTCTACCACTCTCACATAAGTAGATACTTCCCTTCCCTCGTTTTAGTGATGGAAGAAGGTCCAACACTAGAGAGGCTTCCCTAATGACCTCAAGGGATCAAGTAGCAAGATTAGCCATACCTATAGCCCCTTATCTTAGTCACTTAGATGTTCGGTCTAGGTCTAGGAGAGGTAAAGGGGAAAATGGGGTAATTGATTCACATGTATGAGACAAGAAACAATCCAAAGCATATAATAGATAACTACCAAGTTATATAGCTCATCAATCACCTTTAGACACTAGATAATCATTAAAACCAATTGTTGTTGCAAATTTACAGCAATAAGACAATGTATAGCAGCAATGAATGTTTTGTAACAGAAATAGGTAAAAGTACCCAGAAGATCAGCAATTGTGCATAAGAATTGAGCCTTCAACAAGTGCAACAAAATCCAATTGCTAGACTATGATTCTGAGTATCTTTAGCCACAATTTCAAGTAAGTATGCAGCAATTAAATTAAACACTAGTGGTTGGAGCAAACATTTATAACAGCAGCAATAAATATCATTTGTTTGCCAAAAGTTAGAGTTAGTAAAGTTAGTCAAATCGCTTTGATTTGAGAGAGAGAGCACTAATTCTAAGAATGTTTTCCCCGCCAAAAGAGATCTAGACTAGTGTCGTTGACTTTCTAGGGCTATGGATTCAAGCATGCAACACTTTGAAGAATGAATTAGGTGGTCAAGAAGAATGAGGTTCCAAACCCTAAGGTGCAAACACTCTTGGGCCTTAGAACTAAAACCTTCAAGAAAATGATTTCTAGGGTGTAAAACCTCTTGGACCTATTATCGCACAATCTGTACTTTCCCAAAGCCCAAGGTAAGTAAGGGAGATCGGTGTAACAAACAGGATATCCTATCACTGTCACCTTAATAGGAAATCCTCGATTTCTAGGGATAGGCAAGGTCTACCCCAGGGGAGGAGTCCCCGGTAACCTAAAGGGCTGGAAAATTAGGGTTATGTTGAAGATATATTTCCCTCTTTCACTAGTTACCAAAAGTCACTCAATCTGTGTCCCAAAGATGAGGTTAATGAAGTGCTTGATGTACCTGCCCGGAACAAGACAATATAACATGCATATACAATGATTCCAAGTACAGATATGATAGTAACACCTCAATAGACAATGGATAGTGACAATAAGTGCTAGCTGATATAAATTTTGCAGCAGTTAATAAGTTTACAACAGCAATTGATAGAATGTAACAACTGCAACAAATACTCCTCAGAATTGCTTGAAAAGACAGTAAAAAGATAGCATTTACTAAGCAGAATGATAATCAAATGTCATAAGCAATTTCTGAAGTGTTTAGCTAGTATTAAAAGTCAATTATGCAGAAATTTGCTGCAATTAGATGGCTGTAGCAAACATTTATAACAGCAGCAAATAGGTTAGTGATCTAGGCTAAACTATCTCTAACCCTAGTTTAGCCTAGATCACTACCTTATTGGTTGTTGTTATAAATGTTTGCTAAAGCCATCTAATTGCAGCAAATTTTCTGCATACTCAACATTAATTGCTAGCTAATGATTTCAGAAATTGCTTGTAACAAGTTATTATCATTCCGCTTAGTCAATGTTATCTTTTCAATGTCTTTTCAAGCTTTTTTGAGGAGTATTTGTTGAAGCTGTTACATTTTATCAATTGTTGTTGTAAACTTATTAACTGCTGCAATTTCATATCAGCTAGCACTTATTGTCACTGCCCATTGTCTACTAAGGTATTATTATCATATTTGTACTTAGAATTATTGGATATGTATGCTATATTGTCTTGTTCTGGGCAGGTACATCAAGCACTTCATTAACCTCATTTTTTAAACACGGATTTAGTGACTTTGGTAACCAGTGAGAGTGATCTGGATTTAGGAGCGGAACGAACTGATTATCAGACTGAATACAATAAACACAAAGATATGAAGAACAACACAGATATCCAGTGAACAATATCTTATATTGAATAAAGGAAATAGGATGAAACTGTAAAACTGCAAAACTGAAACACTTGCTCGAATGGTGGTAGCTATCTCTGAGAAGAGATGTGGCTGCTACGCACATCCGTCTGAGAAGAATGATTACAATGAGGCTCCAGAGGCCTTTTTGATATTACTCATGAATGCCAAAACCCTAGACATCCAAAAACCTAACACTAGGAGGTGAAACACCAAAAGTCATGTGGGCCCCCATGAGTAAGTTGGTACCTCAACTTCCCGAGGTCGTAACTTTTGCATACACCCTTCGTTTTAGGTGCGTGATAGCCCATTGGAAAGGTCTTTCAGATAACAACACATTACGTCGTCAAACTCTAACGTTGTCTATAGTTTGACAGTGGTGAGCCAAAAAAACATCGTTTAGGGCTCCAAAATGGCCCTGGAAGTACAACAAGATGTGCTGACATGAAAACATACAAAATAAGCCAGTTGGATTAGGTGAGAGGCCACCAGTATCTGCCTGGAAGATGTATAGGGCTTCAGACAGCCCCAAAAGTGTAGAACCCACAATTACAAAGAAGTACAGAAGAACATGTTGAACTAAAAACGGAAAAGAGGAGCCAGTTGGAATAGGTGGGTGGCCACCAATATCCACCTAGATAAGAGAGTGGGGGGAATATATCTTGAACATAACCCTAATTTTCCAGCCCTTTAGGTTACCAAGGACGCCTCCCCTGGTGTAAACCTTGCTTATCCCTAAAAAGTGGGGATTTCCTATTAAGGTGACAGTGATAGGATATCATGTTTGTTACGCCAATCTCCCTTACTTGTCTTGGGATTTGGGTAAGTACAAAGTGTGCAATAACATTTTTGGCGTCGTCGTCGGGGAACATCGAGTCAATTTTCCTCGAACGACACTTTTTCGGTAAGCCTTTATCCAAAGCCTTCATTTCACAAAGCTTACCTGGCGACTCCACTGAGGGTGATCCCCTCATCCCTTTGATAATCTCAAGGAGATTATTTGGCGACTGCACTGATGACGACTCGTAGTGGACGTCAGTACACACCTTATTATCCTGTGGTTCCTATTATCCCCATGGCCCCTCCTAAATTGGCCTCTGAAGAACTCTTCGACCCTTTGGACTTGGCCAATATCAAAGGGGGATTACATGACCTCCCTAAAGATGTCAATTCATGGATACCCAAGTTTTCTGGAGAGGCTAGGGCTTCTGGTAACACACATTGGACTAAATTTTGTGAGAGCTATGACTTCCATCAATCTGGGAAAGAACATCCTGGCACATTCATGAAACTTTTCTTTGCCTCACTTACTGGAGATGCTAGGAAATGGAGCACTAACCTCCCAAGCAAAAGCCTCACAACCTGTGAAGATTTAGACCAAGTTTTCCTACAAAGATGGGTTGTGATGGAAGATATGGCCTCCCTTTATTCCCAATATCTCAAAATTTGCAAACAAAACAACGAAATTGTTAGGGAATTTAATAACAGATTTAATACCTTACTTGGTCGAATTGATTCCAACTTTTTACCAGAGAGTGCTATTCTCGGACAATACCTCAATTCTTTCGAAGGAAACTTCCAATCCTTCCTCGGGAACCCTACAAAACCTCAAGGAAGCACAAGATGGTGTTTTTCGGAGTGAAGAAAATCTCAAATGGAGTTATCCCATTTCCCGGGTCAATCTTCTTCACGACCAAGATGATATCTTATTGTTCAGTGAGGAAAACATGGAAGAACAAGAACATGATTTCCCAGAGATACTAGAGGTAAACGATGAGATTAAGTTGGATACTCTCCCTAAGGGAACCGGTACTTGGAAGAAGGGATTTTCAAACATGAAAGATGCCTTGATTTTTTCAAAACAACATGAACCCCATGAGGATCTAGGTGCCCCTGAAAATATTTTTGAAGATTGGGAGTGTGAGAAAGAAGACATTGAATGTTTACCTTCACAAATCACTGAGGAAGATGATTTGGAAGAAGACTCCCCGATCATTTTTCATGTTGGAATCATTGGGACAAGATACGGTGAACCCACACCTTTTTATGTTACCCTCCAAATAAATGATTTCCTTCTCCATAATTGCATTTTTGACCCAGATACTTCCAGAAACATCATGACTCAAAGGGTTATGCACCAACTGGGACTTAGTATATCACGACCATGTAATGATACACGAGATGGTTTTACACGTGGTCTTATCAAAGACTTGGTGGTTTCTTTCCATACTTGCCCTGATGTCTCTTTCAAGATCGATGTAATAGTAATAGACACATTAAGTAGTTGGGGAATTTTGCTCTGCAAAGACTTGGTAGAAAAACTAGGCGGAAGCTTCCAAGACCAAGGATCTAAAGCCATTATGCCCCATCCCGAGGGAGGATTTTTCACCCTTCACAAGGAACCTATCATTGGATGCCTCATTGAAGCCTCCGAAGAACCCACCAATCAACTCCTCTGTGTGGACAATGGAGTAGAGAGTTGGTTTGTTCAAGGAGGAGACTCCAAAGATGAACCTTGCAAAACACCTAAAGGAATATGGACCTTAGAATTTGATGGTGCTCACTCTAGTTTTGGCTCAGGGGAAGGCATCGTCCTAACTGCTCCATCTAAAGAAACTTTCTACTGCTCCTATAGGATTGAATATCATTGCACGAACAATGTTGCCGAATATGAGGCTTTAATCATAGGTCTTAATTTGGCCATTGATAGGGGTATAGGGCACTTGAGGGTCATTGGTGATTCAGACCTAATAGTTTCACAAGTTTTACTAAAATTTGCCACAAAGAATGAGAGACTCAAAAGGTACCGAGACTTTGCAAGGTTTGTCGCAAAATCTTTTGAAGTGGTGGCAATTGAAGCAGTCCCCAAAGAGGAAAATTACGTAGAAGATGCCCTAGTTGTCTCAGCATCCACCTTGCAACCTTGTGAAGGCCGCCTCCAAAATTTGTGCCAAATGGAGGTTCTATTTAGACCATCAATCCCTGAAAACTTAGAGCATTGGCAAGTTTTTGAAGATAACAGTCAAATCCTTAGATTCATGGAAAATAGTAGAGAGTTCACCGATTCGCAAGTAAATTTCCTAGCTGAGACCGTGGATCTTGAGGTAGTAAATTTTCAAAATAATACTCTACCAAAGGGGTGCATTCCTTTAGAACAACTCTTTGATAGACATGATGTTTACAAAGGAAAAAACCCCAAACAACAAACAGAAAAGGCCTTGGAATTCAATATTGGGACTAAGATAGACCCAAGAATGGTAAAGATAGGGGAGGGCACCACTGAAGAGGAGAGAAATGAAATACTTGACCTCATTAGAGAGTTTAAGGATGCCTTTGCTTGGACTTATGATGACTTGAAGGCTTACACGAGTGATGTCATCCAACATGCTATACCCTTAACAAACGGAGCCAAACCTTTCCGACAAAAACTAAAGCATATTAACCCTAAGTTAATGAATTAGATACAAAAGGAACTCCAAAATATGGTAGATGTTGGTATCATAGTCCCCATTAGATATTCATCAGGGATGTCTAATTTGGTAGTTGTCCGAAAGAAGAGTGGTCACATTCGCCTATGCGTTGATTTCCGGAACCTTAACCAACTATCATTAAAGGACAATTACCCCCTCCCAAATATGGAACATTTACTACAAAGGGTCACCGGGGCAAGCATGATGTCTATACTAGATGGATTTTTTGGATAAAATCAAGTGTTACTCAAAAGGAAAGATCAACTCAAAACAACAATTACTACACCATGGGGAACATTCATGTACTTAAGAATGTCGTTTGGCGTCCCTATTGCTCATGGACGCGTCCCTATTGCGGGTTCAACTTTTCAAAGAGCAATGGACTTTGCCTTTAGGGACCTAATCCAGAAGATTATAGAAATTTACCAAGATGATCTCACAGTCATGTCAAAAGAAAGGAAAGATCATATCTCACACCTTAGAATTGTCTTTGAAAGGTGTAGGAAATATGGTATTTCCCTGAACCCTAAAAAGTCTATTTTTGGGATAGACAAGGGAAATTTAGTGGGGCACATAGTTTCGGAAGGGGRWATCTCTGTTGACCCAGAGAGAATCCARTCTATCAAGGATGTACGTCCCCCTGCTAATAAAAAGGCCCTTCAATCGTTCTTTGGCAAGATAAATTTCATTCGAAGATTTGTTCCAAATTTTGTTGAGAGAATAAAACCCATGAGTGCCTTGCTTAAGAAAGACGTGGCRTTCAGATGGGATGACAAAGGTCTCCAATCTTTTGAAGATATAAAGAACGTCATTTCCCAAGCCCCGGTTTTGGTTAGCCCTGATTACCACRTGATTTCATGATATTCTCCTTTGCTTCTCAAGATACCATTGCARGTGTCTTATTGCAAAAGGATGTTGATGATCATGAACACCCYATTGCGTCCATGAGCAAAGTCCTTAGGGATTCAGAATTGAATTATTCGATTACTGAAAAGCAAGCTTATGCCCTGGTAAAATCTCTCAAGCATTTTAGAAACTATGTTGGCTAKAACAAGATTAAGGCTTATGTYCCTTACMCAGCGGTAAAAGATGTTTTGTCACAACAGGATTGTATGGGTACTAGGGGTAAGTGGGTTTCCAAAATCCAAGAATATGACTTTGAAATAAAACCCACTAAGATCATAAAGGGACAAGGGTTAGCTTAGATGTTGATCGAAAGCAACGAAGAAGCCATACAAATGTGAGAAAACGAGCAAGTGAATATGGTGGTGAGTGAATTAGAACATGATGAATGGTATTCTGACATAATATATTATCTTAAGAACTTATTGTGCCCGGACCACCTGGTAGACTATAAAAGAAGGGCTCTAAGACTCAAAGCTATGAAGTACTGCTTAACTGAGGATGGTCTTGGTTGGAAAGACCCGGATGGAGTTCTCCTTAGATGTGTGAACAAAGATGAGGCTAACAAATTCTTGAAGGAGCTACACTCGAGGTATTGTGGGGGACACTTCGCTACCTGTACTACTGCTCATAAGATTTTGAGAGCCAGATATTATTGGCCGACGTTGTTTGCTAATATTCACTGATATGTCCGCTCGTGCCAACCTTGTCAATACTTTGCGGGTAAACAAAGACTCCCTGCACAACCTCTAAGACCCGTGATTGTAGAAACCCATTTTCAACAATGGGGTTTGGATTTTATTGGTGAATTTAAGGATAATTCAAGTAATGGTTACCGATGGATTTTGACCGCCACAGATTACTTCACCAGATGGGTAGAAGTTGTTCCCACAAAGAAGGCTATTGAAGATGTGGTCATGAACTTTTTGGAAGAAAGAATCATAATAAGATTTGGAGTACCCGCCAAAATCACCACTGACAATACCAAGGATTTTAGCTCCCTTGCTTTAGTAGAATTTTGTTTTAAATATGGCATCCCTCTATCCCACTCGTCAAATTACTATCATAGGAGAAATGGTTTGGCAGAGTCAAGCAATAAGAATCTCATGAATATCATCAAGAAGGTTGTGGGAGAAAATAAGAAGGCCTGGGATAGCAAGATCAAGTACACCCTGTGGGCAGATCGCATAACAACAAAGACCTCAATAGGAAAAACCCCATTTGAACTAGTATATGGGTTTGAGGCTAAACTACATGTGAATCTCCAAATTCCCATCCTCCACTTCGCCCAACAATACACCATAGAAGAAGAAGCAATCCATGGACGAATTGACCAGTTGGTGGAATTAGATGAATCCAGGAGGGTTGCTTTGAGTCAGATGGCAAGAAGTCAAGAAAAGGCTAAGAACACTTTTGATCACAAAGCAAAGCAGATGGATTTCAAAGAAGGAGATCTAGTGTTATTATGGGACAAAAGGAGAGAGAAACCTGGTATGCATAAGAAGTTAGACGGATTATGGACAGGTCCTTACAAGATTGTGAGTCAAGCAGGAACAAACTCTTTTAATTTAACAACGTTTGAAGGAGAGGCTTTGAAACTACCTGTGAATGCTATCCACATCAAGCGTTGTTTCCCACATGCAGCATAACAGGTAAGTACAGGTAAGTTAGGATAGGTAGGCATTTTGCATCCATTGTATATACCATTTGCATATCATGTTAGCATAATTGTAGTTTCATTTTCATAGTGTCCTATTTCATTATGTATATATGTATGCTCATGATCATATGCTAGACTAGAGATCCTCTTTATTTGTTTATTATATCATATATGAACAAGGGGTGATATCACCACCCTAGGAATTACTAATATCTTTTGTTGAAATTTAGCAGGCACAGGTCATACCAGAGATGTTGAGGTTCTCATGCGCTCTACGGTGAGCACATGTCCCTGAGTTGGAGCCAGATGTTATCCCCTAGCCTAGGGATAACTAAGGAGATCACGTCTCGAGGCCCACAAGTCCTAGACATGGAGTACCGAGAGCCGGACAACTTGAGCATGGCCCCCGAGGGCCCCTCTTTTCTTCAGTGCAGTCCATTTATCATCAGCAACAGTATCCATCCCACCAGCCTAGTCATGAAGTAGTAGTGGGTCTTGATCCATGATGTAATGAGTCTGGGTATCATGGTATGTATCACTCTAATTTTTGAAGCACTTGAATATGTTGTATTGAATCCTTCTTCATTTCATGACGTTTGTTTGGAAATTATGCTCTTTGCCTCGTTCATACCTAGAAGGGTAACTGTTAAGGTTTAAGCTATTATTAGAGTTCTTTGCATTTCACTAGATAACAATAGCATAAGATAGGATCACTGAGAAATACACAATCACAAGAGACACATCATTTATCTTGGGAAACCCTCATCGGGGAGAAAACCCAGCAAAAATTCCTTATTATAGATAGTCAATACAATGCCAAGAGATAACTCAAACAAATACAAAAAGTCCTCTCCCAAGAATGCGCCTCTCTCTCTCTCCAACTGCACCTCCGAAACTTGTCTCTCAATGAACAAGTGAGTGTATGTCTAAGTGAGGCGCTAGCCTCCTTATTTATACGACTCTTGCACGTGTGGAAGTGTCTCTTCACTGGCAGGGGCGACTTCTTCTTCTGGGTGGTTATAACCACCTTTAATATAATCTGGGGCCTCTTTAATATATTCTGGGGCCGACTTCTTATTCTGCCTATTACAATTATGTTTTGACCAATCTTTTACAATGGACGACATGATCAATCCGCAATAGGGGATTGATCTAATGAATAATACCACAATAATAATTAGAATACACTTTGCAATTACATTATTTCAACACTCCCCCTTAACAAGAAGGGTATTCTACAACAGCATCAGGTGAGAGAGAGAACAACATCAGGTGGGTGAGAGGACAGCATCATCAATATCATCTTGGAGCACTGACTGGCGTATCTATAAATCATCGGAAGTTTTTTCTCATCGACAGCATCGTCATTCTCAGTGGAATGAAATCATCATCTGCATCAATATGGATTAGTATAAAACTAATAAATCATCATCACAACACGAGGCTGGTCTCATCATCACAGCACGAGGCTGGCTCATCATCACAACACGAGGTTGGCTCATCATCACAGCACAAGGCCGGCACACTACACAGCAATTAAGTTGGAATCACAATACTAGACTGGCTTTACGTCACAGCAATTAAGCCGAAAGCACAGTACTAGGTTGGCTTTACGTCACAGCAATTAAGCTGGAAGCACGGTACTAGACTGGCTTTACGTCACAGCAATTAAGCTGGAAGCACAGTACTAGGCACATCTCAACACAGCAATCTAGACTGGCTTTACGTCACAGCAATTAAGCTGGAAGCACAGTACTAGGCATATCTCAACACAACAATCTAGACTAGCGTCACAGCAATTAAGTTGGAAGCACAGTACTAGGCATATCTCAACACAACAATCTAGACTGGCTTTACGTCACAGCAATTAAGTTGGAAGCACGGTACTAGGCATATCTCAACACAACAATCTAGACTGGCTTTACGTCCCAGCAATTAAGCTCGAAGCACAGTGCTAGGCATATCTCAACACAACAATCTAGACTGGCTTTACGTCACAGCAATTAAGCTGGAAGCTCAGTGCTAGGCATATCTCAACACAACAATCTAGACTGGCTTTACGTCACAACAATTAAGCTGGAAGCACGGTGCTAGACTGGCATATCTCAACACAACACTACTCCCCCTTTCGAGGGAGGTCCTTTCAGACTATACCAAGCTTATCTCGAAAGTGCTCAAACTTTACACGAGATAGAGGCTTGGTCAACACATCGGCAACCTGTTCATCTGTGCTAACATATTGGAGCTTTATGGCTCCTCTCTGCACCATGTCACGGATGTAATGATATCGGATCTCTATGTGCTTCGACTTGTCATAAAATACAAGATTCTCTGTCATCTTTATGCAGCTCTGGTTGTCACATAGGATCGTGGTTGCTTCCATCTCTAGGTCGAATAGACCAGTCAATAACTTACGAAGCCATATAGCTTTGCAGCTGGCAGAACTCGCAGCAATGTATTCTGCTTCTGCTGTACTGAGAGCAATGTTGGATTGTTTCCTACTCTGCCATGAGATCATCGTTGATCCCAAACTGAAACAGCATCCTGAAGTGCTCTTCTTGTCAGAGACACTTCCAGCCCAATCTGAATCAGTGTACCCACTCAGTGTGAAATCATGATCTCCATCATAGCTGAGACCACAATCTAATGTACCCTTAAGGTACC
>ML835807.1:30821-55724 GCA_009831015.1 Picea engelmannii | reverse complement strand
AGGCCCAAAGGGTAAAAGTAGCTGGCAAAAGTTAAAAGCAAAATTTTAAAACCTTTGAGATGCTTCGCCCAGGGATCCCCGAGAAAACAGTGAAAAGCTTCTCAGTAAGAAAAGGGGACCCATAAGATACATAAACACTCAAGGTACTAGTTCATGGATAGGAGGTCTCATCACGAGCCGGCCTATTATGACCATGGGCATGTAGCGGTATGACACTACCACCTATCTGGTCACCAATGCAAGGTAGTGGCTCTTGGTAGCATAGCCAAGGGAAAGGGGGTCTCATCATGAGCCGGCCTTCACATTTCCGTGAAATGTTTGTGGATAACGTTGTCACCTCTGGTCATCGAGCCAGGACAATGGCCCTCAACTATTCCCTTGAAGCACAAAAGAAAAAGATCAAAAGAGATAAAGCTAAGAAAAAAGGCAATGAATGGGCTAGGAAACAATTGCATTTATCAAATTGTGCTTGATCAAATTGATTTGCAGCCATAGAAGAAGTCGTCCACTTTGACTCCATAAGCCCTAGAAGGCACTAGTTCTTGCCTCTCATTGAAGGATTGATCAAACACTCAAACACTCTTCTCCTAAGCTTTTACGATCTCTAACCCTAGTTTAGCCTAGATCACTAACTTATTGGCTGTTGTTATAAATGTTTGCTACAGCCATCGAATTGCAGCAAATTTTCACATAGTCAACATTAATTGCTAGTTAATCATTTCAGAAATTGCTTGTGACAAGTTATTATCATTTTGCCTAGTCAATGCTATCTTTTCAAGCTTTTCTGAGGAGTATTTGTTGCAGTTGTTACATTTTATCAATTGCTATTGTAAACTTATTAACTGCTGCAATTTCATATCAGCTAGCACTTATTGTCACTGCCCATTGTCTACCGAGGTATTATTATCATATTTGTACTTGGAATTATTGTATATGCATGCTATAGTGTCTTGTTCCGGGCAGGTACATCAAGCACTTCATTAACCTCATCTTTTAGACACGGATTTAGTGACTTTGGTAACCAATGAGAGGGGGGAGGGGGAATATATCTTTAGCATAACCCTAATTTTCCAGCCCTTTAGGTTACCCGGGACGCCTTCCCTGGGGTAGACCTTGCCTATCTCTAAAAAGTGGGGATTTCCTATTAAGGTGACAGTGATAGGATATCATGTTTGTTACGCCAATCTCCCTTACTTGCCTTGGGCTTTGGGTAAGTACAGATTGTGCGATAACAAATAGAAAAGTTGCAAGATCGATAGAAAGAAAGTGACAAGATCATCATTGAAAAAGGCAAAGAGATTTCTCGCCTAAGAAATCATAATCAGAAACTACTTGCAAAAATCATGAAGTCCAAGGAGAAGAAGCGATGTATTCAAAGTTGGAAAAAGAAAATCAAGGTCTCAAAGAGAAATTAACTGAAAAAAGAGGAAGAAAGCTCATGCCTAAGAAACCTTAATCAGAAGTTACTAGAACAAATTAAAAGCTTAAAAGATGAAAGAAAGGAGAATCTAGAATCAAAAAATAAAGATGACAAGTCAGAAGATAAAGAAGAGCTTTTACGTTTAAAACAACATAATCAGGAATTACTAACACAAATTAAAAAGCTTAAGCATGATAAGAAGTCTTTACAAGGAGAGTTAGATCGCAAAACATCAATAGTCGATAAAGAGACAATGACTAAACCTATGGAACTAGAGAAGTCTTTAGATGTAAAAACCTCAATTCTAGATAAGAGAATTAATATAGACCTAGTCAACCTTACAACTCAAAACGATGCAAATCCAGCTGATGTAAAGAGGTCTTCAAATGTCGAAGTAGAAACAATCCAGGGGTATGAAAAAGACTCAATTCCAAAAGTTAATCAAGAAAAAGATACAAATATACGAAGTAAAGATCAAGTTGCAAGGATGCCTTATCGACATCCTAATCACAAAAGTCGATACTTCAACCAATCAATGTATCAACAGAGACCAATGACCGATATGTCGAAGAATATTACTTCCAATACAAGTGGTGCTCAAAGTAGAAGTTATCATGGGAGTCAAAATACATCAAGTTCTTTCCAAGAACCCTATAAATGCCCAATTCTGCAGAAGATCGAATTAGGGTGGAAAGACTCATTTACAATTCGACAGTTATGCTCAGTGCTCAGAAGATCCTATCGTTTCAAGTCCTCAATGATCACTAATTCAAGAATAAAAAATCAAGAGACAATATTAAAAGCTAGAGCAAGAGACAAGTGTTCCATAAGTATGCTTTGAGGACAAATCATTTTTAAGGGGAAGGCAATGTTATGAACACAATATATATAATAATAAATGTAAATACATTACAAAATATAAATAATAATAAATAATCAATAGTTAATGATTAATAATGAAGAGACACCTCCCTGATGAAAGGTCGCATCTATTCATGGAAGGGCACCCCTACGTGGGTATATAAGGCCTTCATTCTCATTGCAATAGACATCGTATTTATTCTCTTATACATTTATATATTATTTATTATCCTCGTAGATTTCTTTATATTCCAAGTATTTTGGATATTTTACTCGTAAACCAGATTTGGTTATTACATTTGTGTGAGCGAACTTTGTTCGTTTCATAGTAGTTGTGCTTGTTTCTATATAAGATTAACAATATGGCCGTAGCTATGAGGCTACCAGTAAGGTGAAGATTTTTTGCTTTTGACCCACTAAGCTTTGTTGCATTCCCAGATTATCCTCATGACTTACCTGCACATAAATCGCTTAAACGCATACCTTTGTTTGCAGGGAGGTTGGGAGAATCAGTTGAGGATCACTTGGCTAAATTTTTGCAAGTGGTGGGCGATTTTGATGCGGAACATGAGGATGTTTGTGTCGACCCTTTAGGGGGAGGCACAAGCATGATACCAATCCCTTCCTGATGCTTCCATTGATGGATGGGGTTCCTTCCAGGAGAAATTCACTGAGAAATAGACAAATACACAGGATATTTTCTTCTTATGAACGGTTTTTTCAATTATTAAGAAGCATGAAAGTGAAATTGTTTTCCAATTTAACGCTCGTTTTTCAAAATTTTACAATTGAATTTCTAACAGAGTAAGGCCTAACGAAGTTGTTGCTTTGATTTATTAGCTTGAGGCATTTGATGGTATTTTGGGTGTTTTTCTCAAGAATGAAGACCCCCTCAAAATCTGGAGGAAGCGCAAGTTGCCGCTATCAAGTTAGAAAGGATTACCTTGCAGCCTGTGAACTCCCTCTGATCCATGTCCCATACCAACTAGTGAAGGTAACTCCACTCGATGATATTCAACCATTGGTTGTTACAGAAGTGCAAGAAGTCTGTTGTATTGAATATGAACCACAACTTGCACCATGTCAAGTTCTCAGAGATAAACAAGAGGGTGATAGCCCAATTTTAGATGATCTGGAACCAATGGTTGCACCATTTGACTCACATGCAGAGTTCCGAGAAGATGAAGGTGAAGATTTGAATACTCCAGAGTGTTCATTGGTTCCTCCCATTAGTGAAGATGAAAGGTTTCAAGAGGAGGAACGACAGGTTAACCAAGTAGAGGTCAGTGAGCAAGAGGATTCATCCTTTCCTATCACAACAGTGGTTTAGGAACGGTTTGGGCAGATACCATTACAGCAGGAGGAGCTACTTTTGGTTCAACCAGAGGATGATGTCCCTTACACTTTGCCTATGATTCTGCATACCAAGGTTGTTCTTCAGGATCCTAAGATTGATCAGTGTCTAGATATCAGGGTTCATCAGGACCCAGTTGAGCTCAGGATGATGGAAGTATTTCAGCAGGAAGATTCAAAGAGTTTCGACTCTCATGCATTCACACTTATTATTGTTGAAATACCATGTTATAAACCCCAACTAGCAGCTTTCAATTAACCAACACCTTTCAACTATGCCTTCACTAGAAAATACAACAAGGTAGCTTTGGGTCATATGAGATTTCATGGTTGTTCCCCCTTGAAGATTGACTTCGTTGACCTTTCTCGTCGGAATCATCATTTGGCCGCATGGTTACATTGGTACTTTGAGTATGATGATTTATTCATGGTAGCTTTGAGGTAAAAATATTTTGGGTCTAGGGTAGTTTCGTTTTTCCTTTCAGCATTGTCATACCAGTATTTTTAGCTTGTTGATATTTGCATATTTTAGAACAGCAATCTACATTTTCCTTGTAGTGTCTTTTCCCTTCAGTTATTTGCTTTAGTCTTTGCTTAAGTGTCGTTGATTTTTGCCTAGTTATATTAGCATGTGGTCGTGTCTTGTGTGTCTTTCCTTTCATGAATAAATGGTTGTCCACTAGTGCTTTTCCCTTCAGTTATTTGCTTCAGTCTTTGCATAAGTGACATTGATTTTTGCCTAGTTATATTAGCATGTGGTCATGTCTTGTGTGTCTTTCCTTTCATGAATAAATGGTTGTCCACTACTGCTTTTCCTGGGTCGAAATTTGAATGTCTATCTATCACATGCCAAGCCTTTGCGTCTATCATTAGAGTGAGCCTAGATGGGGGTCCCATTGTTCATGTTCCCAAAGCATTGAGCCTTTAGGATGGGTAGCTTGAGGAGACATAGGAAAGTCTCCAGTCATCTTATGCCATGTCTCCTTGTCTATTATCATGGAGTCTTCTTCTTTGAGTCAGTCGTCCCCCTCATCCAACAATAGGGATATGGTACTTGGTTTTTTCATCTTGATCTTCTTGAGTTATCACTTCGCGCTGAGGGAAGAGAGACATCATTGCTCTTATTTTCAATAGGTCATCCTGTATCGACTTCAACACATTATCTACGAATGACCCAGAAGAACAGCACCTTGGTAGCTGTTAGCCTCACTGGTGGTTATCTTGCATCCGACAAGGCTGAGTATCATTGGACCTTGATTGGATGATCCTTTTCATTGTTCAACTTCAAAACATCTTTCACAGTAACAGGTTGTGCTTGTACCTTAGGACCCATTGTCATTATTGGTGGTGTTCCTTTGCACTTGACAAGTGTTTACATTATTGACATTTGATTAAGAGACTCTCTCCTTTCTGTCGACATCAACACATTTACTGTAGGGAATGTACATATTGAGTGGTAGCAGGTAGCGGATTTGGATGAGGCCCCTTATGTTTCAGTGTTTCAGTGGGAAGTTTTATAGTGATTTGACTCCATGGCCCATTGGATAGGTTTTGGTATCACAAGTCAGCTTACAGGATCTTCTTTGTCAGCTTACAGGGTCTTCTTTCCTTCCACACGTTTAGAGGGGTATATTTTGGTATATATCTTTTCATAGCAACATTTGTACATCTTACAGAGTTCTCACAGAGCATCATTTTTACAGACACAAAGATTCATATGGTTCTCGACATCCCACAGGGGGATCTCGTCCCCTTGAGTCGCCATTGTTAAACCCTAGATTTTCACCCTTGAAAATCTTGAGGGTTAAGAGCCAGCATGCACTATTTTGGCTGGCATTCTAAATTCACCTAGAGCTTAGCATTTGTGTTTGTTGAAATATTGTAACTTCGAAGAATATTCTTATTAATTTTGAGTTATTATCTTATAGATCAAATCCCCTTTTGCGGATTGATCATGTCGGGTCTTGTATAAGATCAAATCCCCTTTGTGGATTGGTCAAACAGCATTTGTATAGTGGTATTTGTAAAGTCGACCCCTAGTACTTATAAAGTGGTTTTAACCACTTCTAGGAGAAGTCGGCCCCACTAAGTGAAGAGACATAACCCTAGCGCGTCCTCAACTAGTATTTATATGTGAGGATGATGCCTTGCTTATAAAAACTCACACTCACTCATCTAGTGCGCATATCTTGAAGGCAGTTGCAGTTGCAGGAGGAAGGAGAAGAGAAGCGCATGCTCAGTCTTGGTTTATCCTTGATGTTTTAGTCTTAGTCTTGGCATTGTATTGGTGCATCCACAGTCTTGGCTTATCTTTGCCATGGACATGTTGTTTCTTTTTCTTTTGTTTTCCTGTTCTAGGCAGGCTACAACGAAGACAGGTCACTAGTGATAGACCTAAGAGAGAGCCATAGTGACGGTTGCAGAAGGAAACATATTAGATGGTCTCTAGTTTGAGACATGAAGCAGTCTAACCAGACAAGGAGTTTATATGGATTGACAGTTTTACCAGTCTGAATCTTGTCACATGATTCCATCAGTTTGAGCAAGTGATAACATAGGAGACTTGCTCATTTACATTACAGAGATCTTCTCGCCCTGGGGAAGATGGTGTCAGGTCTTCCAGTTCTTCGTGTAGAGCATGATGACATTCGTAGATCTTGTGGGGTCCTTTCCGAGCAGTGACAGCAGATCCAAGGGGATCTTATGCAATCAGATTTGTGTGGACCCATGACAACAATTTCCTTTGAAGAGGAGATAGCCTTCTGGAGATCTAGATGATCTCACAAGGAGATTGACAGTGAGAGTCAGGAGGAGATGATGACTTCTCCCCCCTCACCCTTCAGCATTTCAGAGGGAGCTAGTTGAGCCCGCTGATCCAGATAATCCAGTTGATATTCCTAGAGATATTGCAGTAGGCCGAAAGAGGCCTGTGTGGGCTCATCAAAACTTTGCAAGAGGCAGAAGGACATGCAGCTCCCGTGGTACTTTCCGAGAAAGCCAGAGACCACAGAGACATTCAAGTTGTGCTGCAACTATGAGCCACATTGTTGATTCTGACTCTTCCTGTTGTGAGGAAGCATCCAGTTAGCAGATATGCAGAGATGCCAAGATGGAGGAGCATCAGTCCATCATGAAGAATGATGTGTGGGATATTGTTCTGAGACCATAAGGGAAGTCTATGGTGACTTCCAAGTAGATCTATAAAGATCATAAGTGCAGGTGACGGGAGCATCGAGAAGCAAAAAACGAGATTCGTTGTCGGAAGTTTCTCTCAGGTGGAGGGAATAGATTATTAGGAGACATTTGCTCTTGTTGCTCGATATATTTCCATCCAGACGATCATTGCCCTTGCAGTAGCCATGGGATGGAGATTACATCAGATGGATGAGAAGACAACCTTTCTCAATGAAGAGATTGAGAAAGAAGTGTACATCGAGCAACCAGTTGGTTTCATGATACATGAGAAGGAGTCTCATGCGTGAAAATCAAAGAAGGCCATGTATGGACTTATTCAAACACCTCGAGCTTGGTATACAAGGATTGATGGATATCTCCTGAGATATGTCTATGACATGAAGACCACAGAAACAGATAGTATTGTGATGGCAGTTTGCGAAGCAGTGTGGCTTCGCAAGCTCTTTGCAGACTTGATTGGTCAGTGGTATCATTATGTTCTAGACATGATGCAGAGGGAGACAATACAGGTGCAGTACTTTCCTAGAGAAGACTAGATTGCAGATGATCTCACGAAGCTTCTTGCCAGGATGAAGTTCAGGTACTTCCGTGAGAGACTTGACATGATGCCTCCCTCATTGAGAGGGAGGGTTGATGATTGCAGCGTCCTGAGACATTCTCCAGATCGTACTCCTCTGGAATAAGTTGAGTTGATCTATGAGGACACTTATGTGATAGGTGAGATCGTACTCCTATGGACTTAGTTGAGTTGATCTATGAGGTGAATCATACTCCTCTGGACTGAGTTGAGTTGACTTGTATTTTGGTCTCCTGTCATACTCCTTTGGACTGAGTTGAGTTGACTTGAGATGGCTCTCCAATTCGTACTCCTATGGACTTAGTTGAGTTGATCTATGAGAGTGATGGCCCTAGTGGTTGAGCACTAGAGGACATGTCATAGGGAGTAGACCCATGACGTCACACTATGGGATAGACCCTAGTGTTTCTAGAGGGAGGAGCCTCTAGAGGTCCACATGGGATGAGCCATGTGTGACGTACCCTTGAGGTAGATCTCAAGTGGTTGAGATGTCCAAGCGGTTGGGGGGATATTCCACTGGCCAACAACTATTAGGGGTTGGGAATTTCCACCTGGGTTGGTGCCCAACAACCCTTGGAGACCTGATGGTCATATGGTTGGGAGAATGTTCACTGGATTGGTGCCCAACAACCCTAACAAGTTGGAAGAACATTCATCTGGGTTGGTGCCCAACAACCCTTGAGACTATTGTTCCTTGATGAGATATGTCATGTGGTGATGAGGCCCTTGACAATTGCACACTAAGTGGCGTTGTGACCCTAGTGTCATTCTAATGGTGATGAGGCCCTAGAAAATGGAAAAGGTCCACATTGGAGTAGCAATGTGTGACGAGGAGATGCTACCAATAACATGGTCTGCAAGACCATGCCGTGGTCGGAGGACCATGGTATAGCCTGCAAGGCTATGAGAACCAGGAGTAAACATCACTGAGAATACCTCCCTAGCTAAGAGGGAGTGTTGATGTTCTTGGTAGCTGTGGGAGGTATTCACCTCCAAGAGACCTCCTATAGATTGATATCATGAGAAGAGAAATCCCCATTCACTTGTGATAAGAGATACTTGTACATGTCGACCCTATTGTGTAAAGGTTAATTTATATTGAGTTATAAATTAATTTTCATGTAACTTGTACAAGTCGGCCCTTGTGAAAAGACAGATCTCCTCATTACATTGGATATATATATATATAAGGTCAATCCTTCCTCATTGAACACACAACAACTCGCCCTCCTAACAAATCTGAGGCAGCCGCAGGAGTACTAATTTGAGGTAGGCGCAGGAGTACTAATCTGAGGCAGTTCGGTCTGATATGAGGCATTTCTGAGACAACACATTGGGCACTTCTGTAACAACTTATATCTCTGTGTTTGAGTGACTTTCTCTTCGATATCATTCTGTAGCAGGTCTCCTTCTTTGCTCGGGGGTGGCACTTGAGGAGGCCTATGGTTGGGTGGTAATGAAAGAGCATTACATATGGTTAACTGAGCAAACCCAATTTTTGTGTTATCTGTGCTTGGTTATTCTTCTTGAGGTCCTGATTGTTTACTGCAGTTGTAAACTAGTTCAACATTTAAAATTTAACATGGTATCAAAGCAGTTCCTGAAGATGATCATTTGCACAAATAAAATTAAGGACTGTTGGAGCCCTATTGCAGTCACAAGGGAAGGGTCGACTCCCTTAACAGTTTTGTGATAAGGATGACCGCAGACCTCACCATGACCACAGGCTAAACTGTGGGATAAATTGTTGACCGAAATGTTAAGGACGAGCTTCCTGAGGTGTCTTTGTGCAAATTTCTGAGGCATATTTCAGCACGCTTTTTGAGGCAGAATTAGGGTATTTTTTAAGTCTGTTCCAGCTTGGATCTAAGGCACATTTAAGTCTGTACCAGCAATCTTCTAAGATGAGCTAAGGCACAGATCTGTGTTGAGATTTGGTTACCTTGAAAAGTGGTCCCCATGTGTTTACGAGTCTCTAAACACAAAGGGGGAGACTATTACCCTTGTTACTTTACTTTATGATTCTAATTTCACTTTGACTTAGGAGATTTAAGTCAAAAGTGAAATATGTCACTTAAGTCATTAAAGTGACAATTAATTCACTTTGTGGGTGAAATAATAGACATAAAGCAAACTAAGGAAAGTGGGTTTCCTAAGTGAGATTTAGGGATTGAATCTCACCCATTGATTAGACTTGGCTAGATTCTATCTAAGCCATTGATCTTTTAGGGTTTGGCCAAAGGAGGCTAAAGGAGAGTATAGTACTATAGTGCATTTATGAGACTCATTCTTCACTTGAGAGGAGAGGAGAAGAGAAGGAGCACTTGGGCGCATTTCTTGAGGAGAGGAGGCGCACAAGCTTGAGGGTTTGAGGAGGAAGCTATTGCTTGAGTTGAGGTTGCTTGGAGAGGTCTTCCACAGAGGCTTGGCTATTATCCTAGAGAGGGCGCATACTTGTGGTGGAGGGCACATTTACTAGAGGAGGGGCGCAACCTTGTGAGGAGGGCGCACTTCTAGTAGAGGAGGCTTCATCCATTGGTTGGAGGTTCCTTCATTTGCTTGAGGCTTGCTCTAGAGCTATAGAGGGATCTTTATGAGTGAGAGCGTAAGCTTCTAGGAGGAGCGCGCATTCTATGGAGGAGGGGCGCACATGCTAGAGGAGAGGGCGCATTCTAGAGGATTGGAGGGCGCATCTAGTGTGGGAGAGGCCCTTACCTTGAGAAGAGACTCCTTCACCTTGGAGAGGCGCACTCTAGAGCTTAGAGGGTGCAAGGGTGAAGGAGGGCACTACATTTGGTGCTTTGCATGAGGAGGGGGCACACTTGAGGAGAGGGGTGCACCATCATTTGTGGGAGGCTATCGTGAGAGGAGGGAGCTACTACAAAGGGCAAGCTAATACAAAGGGCAAGACAAAGGCACGACAAGAGCAAAGGACAAGCAAGAGAAAAGTCAAAGCAAAGGCAAGTAAAGGAAGAAAGGCACAGCAAGGCAAGGGCGCCTTACTTCAAAAGGCTAGTGGGGAGGTCTTCAAGGAACTCCAAGGCATCCGAGAGTGGTTGCTATTGTACCAGGTTCACTTGTATATGTTTCCTGTGTTGTACATTTTGCTTTAAGGTCTTCTATATATATCTGCTCCAAACTGATTTTCCCCGTGGGGAAGGTTTTCCAGGGTCATGTTGACCAAAAACATACATGTCAATTTCGTGCATGCTTAGAAGTGTAGATAAACATTTTAAAGTTAAAATATCTAGAGGTAGTGTTATTTGTTTTGATGTATATTGCATGTGCTAATATTTGTAAAAGAAAACACTTGCAAGGGCACCTCAAAAGGACACTTAATCATCAAAATATTGAGCTGAAAGTTAGTGATTGTTTGTTGTCCTAAAACAACAGCAAGGGATAGCCACAGAGTTGAAACTTAGAGCCAAACTAAGGTCAAAGACAAACCTTAGTTGGCAACCTCATAGAACCTCGGAAAATCTACATGGTATCAAAGACAATGGTATCAGAGCATTTTTGTGGACAGTTCAAGGCAGATTTTTGGACAACGTGTTGACAGAGTTTGTGCACAGCTTGTGGGCATATTTGTTGGACAGTTCAGGACTTATTTTTGACACTTGTGGACAGCCTCTTTTCACACCTACGTTGACAGGAGTGAGACTGTATTTCACAACCTCTTTTCACAACTATATTGCTAGGAGTGAAGTCGGTGTTCGTTTGCCTCTTTTCACACATGTGTTGACAGGAGTGAGGCAACGTTCCTTTGCAGTTGTAGCATCAGAGTGAGTGCATTCGGCAGTGATGTCAACAACTCAGATGCGTGCGGAGGATAGGCTAGCTGGAGCTAGCAACTGGTCGCCTTGGAAGGCGAGGATTGTCTTTGTCTTGGAGGACCTCGAACTATGGGATATAGTTGAGGCGCTTGTGTTTGTTCCTCCTACTACTGCTCCCATCTTGTTAGCAGAGTTCAGGAAGAGGAACAACAAGGCAAAGAAGACGATATGTGATTCAGTGCGGGATCACAACATTCCCCACTTGACTGGGAAAGCTTGGGCATTTGAGATGTGGGCATCTCTATGCAAGCTTTATGAAATCTCTAATGAGAACCGAAAGATGGTTCTTCATGATCGACTGAGGGGCATTCGCATGCTCTAGGATGAGTCGGTTACTTCTTTCCTTGGTCGATACACCCAGATTAGAGACGAGCTTGGAGCCGTTGGAGAGGTGGTGGACCCAGATTCTATGGTGAGGACAGCCTTAAACAGCTTCACCAAGCCATGGGGTCCATTCATTCGTAGCATTGTTGCCAGGGAGGTCATGCCCACATGGGAGAGGATGTGGGATGACTTCATCCAAGAGGAGACTAGACTTGTAGCAGAGGCTTTTGGACAGCATCAGCAACAGACAGTGCAGGGTGGATGAGGATCTTGCTCTTTGGACAAAGGGTAAGAAGAAGACCGGCTGGGAAGGTCGGCAGGGTCCCAAGTTTGGGGCCCCACCACAGGGAGGAGAGAGCAGCAGTGGGCAGAAGAGAGACATGAGCACAGTGAGATGATTTGCTTGTGGAGAGATGGGTCACTATGGAGGACAGCGTCCCAAGAAGAAGAAGAAGCAGCAGGATGTTTCAACAGCAACAGTAGAGGAGCTTGAGTTCGATACACAGTTTGCGAGAGAGAATGCATTCACCAGTTCTTTGTCTGTTGTTACACCATCCAGCATCAGATGGGGAGACAAAGTTGAGGAGGACCTACTGACTCATAGTAGTGATTCAAAGGGAGCTCAGACTCAGGTTTCGAGTTCACCATCTTCAGAGGGGGTGACTGGTCCACCCGGGACAGCTTCAGTTTCAGAGTCGCTGAGACAGAGGGTTGGTGCAGGGGCTTCAAAGCATCAGAGATTGATGAGGAGGAGCAGTAGGGCACCATGGAGGCTTGAGCCTCACTTGGCTACAGAGACGGGCAGATCAGGTTCTGGACCCACTTCAAGAGGAAGTCACTTAGTGAGAGACCAAGGAGAGGATCTTTGGTGAGATGCCAAGATGGAGAGTCTTGGTGAAAGACCAAGGAGAGGATCTTTGGTGAGATGCCAAGATGGAGAGTCTTGGTGAAAGACCAAGGAGAGGATCTTTGGTGAGATGCCAAGATCAAGAGACTCTTGGTGAGATGCCAAGAGCAAGGGACCTTTGGTGAGATGCCAAGGTCAGATCTTTGGTGAGATGCCAAGAACAAGGGACCTTTGGTGAGATGCCAAGGTCGAGATCTTTGGTGAGATGCCAAGAGGCTCTTAGTGAGATGCCAAGAGCAAGGGACCTTTGGTGAGATGCCAAGGTCGAGACCTTTGGTGAGATGCCAAGAGATCTTTGGCGAGATGCCAGGAGGTAGAAATCCTTGGTGGGAGACCAAGGTTGAGATCTTTGGTTTGATACGTGCAGAGACACTTCCATCTATAGATCACACAGATTGAGCAGATCTGTGTCAGAGACTACTTTCATTGATTAGGGTACAGCCATACTCACCGAGTATATGCCAGGAGGCAACCATGTCCACTATAGGGATGATATTGGTGGTGACGAGCACTTTCCTCGGTAAGAGGGAGTGTTGAGATTTGGGTACCTTGGAAAGTGGTCCCCATGTGTTTATGAGTCTCTAAATACAAAGGGGGAGACTATTACCCTTGTTACTTTACTTTATGATTCTAATTTCAATTTGACTTAGGACATTTAAGTCAAAAGTGAAATATGTCACTTAGGTCATTAAAGTGACAATTAATTCACTGTCGCTGAATTAATAGACATAAAACAAACTAAGGAAAGTGGGTTTCCTAAGTGAGATTTAGGGATTGAATCTCACCCATTGATTAGACTTGGCTAGATTGGATCTAATCCATTGATCTTTTGGGGTCTGGCCAAAGGAGGCTAAAGGAGGGTATAGTGCATTTATGAAACTCATTCTACACTTGAGAGGAGAGGAGAAGAGAAGGAGCACTTGGGCGCATTTATTGAGGAGAGGAGGGTGCACAAGCTTGAGGGTTTGAGGAGGAAGCCATTGCTTGAGTTGAGGTTGCTTGGAGAGGTCTTCCATGGAGGCTTGGCTATTATCCTAGAGAGGGCGCATACTTGTGGTGCAGGGCGCATTTACTAGAGGAGGGGTGCAACCTTGTGAGGAGGGCGCACTTCTAGTAGAGGAGGCTTCATCCATTGGTTGGAGGTTCATTCATTTGGTTGAGGCTTGCTCTAGAGCTATAGAGGGAGTCTTTATGGGTGAGGGCGCAAGCTTCTAGGAGGAGGGCGCATTCTATGGAGGAGGGGTGCACATGCTAGAGGAGAGGGCGCATCTAGTGTGGGAGAGGCCCTTACCTTGAGGAGAGACTCATTCACCTTGGAGAGGCGCACTCTAGAGCTTAGAGGGCGCAAGGGTGAAGGACAGCGCTACATTTGGTGTTTTGCATGAGGAGGGGGTGCACTTGAGGAGAGGGGCGCACCATCATTTGTGGGAGGCTATCTTGAGAGGAGGGAGCTACTACAAAGGGCAAGACAAGAGCAAAGGTCAAGCAAGAGCAAAGTCAAAGCAAAGGCAAGCAAAGGAAGAAAGGCACACCAAGGCAAGGGGTGCCTTACTTCAAAAGGCTAGTGGGGAGGTCTTCAAGGAACTCCAAGGCATCTGAGAGTGGTTGCTATTGTACCAGGTTCACTTGTATATGTTTCCTATGTTGTACATTTTGCTTTGAGACCTTCTATATATATCTGCTCGAAACTGATTTTCCTGATGGGGGGGGTTTTCCAGGGTCATGTTGACCACAAACATGTGTCAATTTCATGCATGCTTAGAAGTGTAGATCAGCATTTTAAAGTTAAAAGATCTAAAGGTAGTGTTATTTGTTTTGATGTATATTGCATGTGCTAATATTTGTAAAAGAAAACACTTGCAAGGGCACCTCAAAAGGACACTTAACCATCAAAATATTGAGTTGAAAGTCGGTGACTGTTTGTTGTCCTAAAACAGCAGCAAGGGACAGCCACAGAGTTGAAACTTAGAGCCAAACTAAGGTCAAAGACAAACCTTAGTTGGCAGCCTCATAGGGCCTCAGAAAATCTACATGGTATCAGAGCCAATGGTGGCTTAGACTTGCTGATTTTTTAGCATTTTCATGGACAGTTCAGGGCAGATTTTTGGGCAAGGTGTTGACAGAGTTTGTGGACAGCTTGTCGGAAGATTTGTTGGACTATTCAGGGCTGATTTTTGACACTTGTGGACGGCCTCTTTTCACACCTGCGTGGACAGGAGTGAGGTTGTATTTCACGACCTCTTTTCACACCTATATTGCTAGGAGTGAAGTCGGTGTTCGTTTGCCTCTTTTCACACCTATGTTGACAAGAGTGAGACAACGTTCCTTTGCAGTTGTAGCATCAAAGTGAGTGCATTCGACAATGATGTCAACATCTCAGATGCATGCGGAGGATAGGCTAGTTGGAGCTAGCCACTGGTCGCCTTGGAAGGCGAGGATTGTCTTTGTCTTGGAGGACCTCGAACAATGGGATATAGTTGAGGCGCCTGTGGTTGTTCCTCCTGCTACTACTCCCATCTTGTTAGCAGAGTTTAGGAAGAGGAACAACAAGGCAACGAGAACGATATGTGATTCAGTGTGGGATCACATCATTCCCTACTTGATTGGGAAAGCATGGGCATTTGAGATGTGAGCATCTCTATGCAAGCTTTATGAGAGCTCTAATGAGAACCGGAAGATGGTTCTTCATGATCGACTGAGGGGCATTCGCATGCTCCAGGATGAGTCGGTTACTTCTTTCCTTGGCCGATACACCGAGATTAGAGACGAGCTTGGAGTCGTTGGAGAGGTGGTGGACCCAGATTCTATAGTGAGGACAGCCTTAAACAGCTTCACCAAGCCATGGGGTCCATTCGTTCGTGGCATTGTTGCCAGGGAGGTCATGCCCAAATGGGAGAGGATGTGGGATGACTTCGTCCAGGAGGAGACTAGACTTGTAGCAGAGGTTTCTAGACAGCATCAGCATCAGACAATGTAGGGTGATGAGGATCTTGCTCTTTGGACAAAGGGCAAGAAGAAGACCGACCGAGAAGGTCGGTAGGGTCCCAAGTTTGGGGCCCCACCACGTGTAATGTTCCCAAGCCAATTTGCGAGGAACGTCATGTTTTCCATGTGATTTTAAACTGTTTCTGGTTGTGGCATTTCGTCAAACACTTTGCTTATTATTGTCTCTTAGGTTGTGCTAGGGTTATACTGATGATTTTAATGTGTGTTTTCAGCAACAGATAAGAAGATAAAGCAATGAAACATACCTCAACCACATGCAAGATCAACAATATAATAGACAACCCAAAAATGACTCAGATTTGATCTTATTCATAATAGTAAGAGAACCTGATACAAGAATGGTGCAGATTTGGAATGATCAACAGATGAATCCAATAAACATAATAAGATCTGCTACAAAAATGCTCCCGATGAGAAGATGCAAGCCTCCAAAGGTTGAATACAAAATGAAGATCAATATAGAAGAACCAGGGTCAAGTCCAAACCCCCCTGGTTGATGGCACAACCTCCTGAAGAGCTAAGAAGACCCAATAATTCGGCCTCGGCCCAGCTGAAGGAAGCCTCCAAATGAATCCAAACTCGGCAGAATGATAGATCGGGTGATAGGATCCCCCTCCTGAAGTCTCAGGCTGAAATGCTATGGATAACTCCTCCAAATGTTGAAGCCTCCAATGAAGTTGCACCCTCCTGAAACCCTGAAGTGCCCAATAATTCGGCCCTGATGAAGGAGGCCTCCAAATGCCCTGAAACTTGCTAGAAAGATAGAGATCGGGACACTACAAGTCACTAGGTGAAGTCTCCGGGTCAGATTTGACGTATAACCCCTCCAAACTGAATAGATCTGAATCTCAAAAATGCATTCCTTCTCTCCAATTCGTCCCAATTGTCTAGGAAATCATTTGTACCATATAACTCTCTCAAAAGGCACTAGAAATGATGGTGAAAACCCTGCAAGAAGAACCCAGATGCTCAAATCTCCAAAATCCCTTCTCCTTGGCTAGATCGAACCTTCTTTCAATCAATGGTGCGCCCCCCTTGCTGGAAACCCTCAATGGTGTGCCCTCTCTCCTCCTATACCTCTGGCTAGTGTAGAATCCCTCTGAAGTTGAGTAGATCTGAAGTAGAATGGTGTGGGTGGAGTATTGCATCCCCGAGACCAAGCTTGGAACAAGATGGGTGGAATCTTTCAGCACCGAGTTGTCCTCTAGGGTTTGTTAAGTCAAAACCCTCAAAACCCCCAAGGCATGGGCTCACTAGCTAGAAGCCAGATATCAAAAACTGATAATCACATGAATGAAAGAATAGAGGCCCTTGCCTCTCTTTTATCCTTCCTCCTCACCTTGTCTCTCCAAAGTGACTTTACTTTAATTAATTATTAATTAATTAATTATTAATTAATTATTAATTAATTAATTATTAATTAATTAATTAAATCACTTTAATTAATTAATTAACTCTTTTACCTCTGAAAAGCGCTTTATCTCTCCTTGTGGCTTCCCTGGCCACTGAAAGTCACTTTTCATCATTATATCCTGTAGTGTGGTTCCTTCCGATTCCAATGAGCTATTACACTAAGAGGTTCCTCCAAGTATTATTCCCAATATGACCTCCTTAGATTATTTAATTAACCTATAGCCCAAAATAACTCAAAATCCTGGAAATCATCGGAATGCAACGGAACCAAAGCCAAGCTATGTGGAATGGATCTTAATGATAAAATACGATTATCGATGTAAGCCGAACCCCAAAATACCCTCAATAGCTCTTGTACTCGCTATAACCTCCCTCTGGCTACTCTGGTCATCATAACATGTTGTAATACCATAATGTCCCAAAGTGGGGACATTACACCACGGGGAGGAGAGAGCAGCAGTGGGCAGAAGAGAGACATGAGCATAGTGAGATGCTTTGCTTGTGGAGAGATGGGTCACTATGGAGGACAGTGTCCCAAGAAGAAGAAGAAGCAGCAGGATGTTTCAGCAGCAACAGTAGAGGAGCTTGAGTTCGATACACAATTTGCGAGAGAGTGTGCATTCACCAGTTCTTTGTCTGTTGTTACACCATCCAGCATCAGATGGGGAGACAAAGTTGAGGAGGACCTACTAACTCATAGTAGTGATTCAGAGGGAGCTCAGACTCAGGTTTCGAGTTCACCATCTTCAGAGAGGGTGACTGGTCCACCCGGGACAGCTTTAGTTTCAGAGTTGCCGAGACAGAGGGTTGGTGCAGGGGCTTCAGAACATCAAAGATTGATGAGGAGGAGCGGCAAGGCACCACAGAGGCTTGAGCCTCACTTGGCTACAGAGACGGGCAGATCAGGTTCTGGATCCACTTCAAGAGGAAGTCACTTGGTGAGAGACCAAGGAGAGGATATTTGGTGAGATGCCAAGATCAAGAGACTCTTAGTGAGATGCTAAGAGCAAGGGACCTTTGGTGAGATGCCAATGTCAGATCTTTGGTGAGATGCCAAGAACAAGGGACCTTTGGTGAGATGCCAAGGTCGAGATCTTTGGTGAGATGCCAAGAGCAAGGGACCTTTGGTGAGATGCCAAGGTCGAGATCTTTGGTGAGATGCCAAGAGGTCTTTGGCGAGATGCCAGGAGGTAGAAATCCTTGGTGGGAGACCAAGGTTGAGATCTTTGATTTGATACCAAGATCTAGGTGATCTTGGATAGGTGGAGAGACACTTCCATCTATAGATCACGCAGATTGAGCAGATCTGTGTCAGAGAGGACTTTCATTGATCAGGGTACAGACATACTCACCGAGTATATGCCAGGAGGCAACCATTTCCACTATAGGGATGATATTGGTGGTGACGGGCACTTTCCTCGGTAAGAGGGAGTGTTGAGATTTGGGTACCTTGGAAAGTGGTCCATGTGTTTACGAGTCTCTAAACACAAAAGGGTAGACTATTACCCTTGTTACTTTACTTTATGATTCTAATTTCATTTTGACTTAGGAGGTTTAAGTCAAAAGTGAAATATGTCACTTTAGTCATTAAAGTGACAATTAATTCACTTTGTGGGTGAATTAATAGACATAAAGCAATCTAAGGAAAGTGGGTTTCCTAAGTGAGATTTAGGGATTGAATCTCACCCATTGATTAGACTTGGCTAGATTGGATCTAAGCCATTGATCTTTTAGGGTTTGGCCAAAGGAGGCTAAAGGAGGGTATAGTACTATAGTGCATTTATGAGACTCATTCTTCACTTGAGAGGAGAGGAGAAGAGAAGGAGCACTTGGGCGCATTTCTTGAGGAGAGGAGGGCGCACAAGCTTGATGGTTTGAGGAGGAAACCATTGCTTGAGTTGAGGTTGCTTGGAGAGGTCTTCCATGGAGGCTCGGCTATTATCCTAGAGAGGGTGCATACTTGTGGTGGAGGGCGCATTTACTAAAGGAGGGGCGCAACCTTGTGAGGAGGGCGCACTTCTAGTAGAGGAGGCTTCATCCATTGGTTGGAGGTTCATTCATTTGGTTGAAGCTTGCTCTAGAGCTACAGAGGGAGTCTTTATGAGTGACGGCGCAAGATTCTAGGAGGAGGGCGCATTCTATGGAGGAGGGGTGCACATGCTAGAGGAGAGGGCACATTCTAGAGGATTGGAGAGTGCATCTAGTGTGGGAGAGGCCCTTACCTTGAGGAGAGACTCATTCACCTTGGAGAGGATGCCTATGGTTGGGTGGTAATGAAAGAGTATTACCTATGGTTAACCAAGCATACCCAATTTTTGTGTTATCTGTGCTTGGTTATTCTTCTTGAGGTTCTGATTATTTACTGCAGTTGTAAACTAGTTCAACATTTAAAATTTAACATGGTATCAAAGCAGTTCCTGAAGATGATCATTTGCACAAATAAAATTAAGGATTGTTGGAGTCCTATTGTAGTCACAAGGGAAGGGTCGAGTCCCTTAACAATTCTATAATAAGGCTGACCGCAGACCTCACCATGACCACAGGTTGAACTGTGGGATAAATTGTTGACCGAAATGTTGAGGTCGAGCTTCCTGATGTGTCTTTGTGCAAATTTTCGAGGCATATTTCAGCAAGCTTTTTGAGGCAGAATTAGGGTATTTTTGAAGTCTGTTCCAGCTTGGTTCTAAGGTTAACCGAGCAAACCCAATTTTTGTGTTATCTGTGCTTGGTTATTCTTCTTGAGGTCCTGATTGTTTACTGCAGTTGTAAACTAGTTCAACACTTAAAATTTAACAAGGCCGAATCTATGAAGTTGTGTGAAGCTCCCCCATCAATGAGTACCGAAACCTTCTGTCCCTGAAGCACTCCTCTCATTCTGAAGGTATTGAATTTAGGCACCCCACTAATGGATGCTATTGTAACCTTCTTGTTTGTTGTAAGGCCGGAACCTGTTTCTTCCCCTTCTTCGTTTTCTATAGGATCCACTCTAGATGGATTTGCTTCTATGTTTTGGATAAGACCGAAATCTTCCTCCTCATCATCATCAGAAATTACCTCAATATAATGGGCCTTGCCCTTACCCATACATTTGTGCCCCGTCTCCCAAGGTTCTTTGCATGTGATGCACAGTTGCTTCCTCCTCAATTCTCTCCTAGTAGCCTCATCCATTCTGCCCTTTCCTCTATCAACCCCCCTTTGGTCTCGGCCCCCCTGGTTTATGGGTGGTCTAGGGGCAAACTTGGTTTTCGTTGCAGACCCCATCAAGTCTCTAGTCCTGCACAAAGCCTCATGTTAGTTGGTAGGATTGAAAGCCTTGACCCAACCCTTTAGGGGTTCCACCAATCCCTCTGTAAAGAGCATCATTAGTCTCGCTTGAGACACATCTGGTACCATAACTGTTATCCTCTGAAATTCCTCTATGTAAACCTCTGGTGACCCTGTTTGTTTGAGTTATGTAAGCTCCTTGAAATGTATCTCTGGATCTCCCTGATCAAACCTATCCATAAGTCTCTAAGTGAACTCTGTGTAAGTAGTGATTTGGTTATAACCCAAGGTGGTTAAACCATGGTACCACCAATCATGAGCTTTGCCTTCCAAGTACATTGTGGCAAACTTGATGGCATCCATCTCCCTCATGGGGTTGAGCTGCAAGTAGGTATCTAGCTTATGTACCCCAGTTTGCGTAGACACCTTGGGAGACCCATCAAAGTATGGAATCTCCATTTTACCTGCCCTGCGCTCCAACTCATTATTGTTCCTGTGATAGTTTTTGGGTTGGTCTCTGAATTTGATACCACAGTATTGGTCTAATGTCACCTGTCTCCTGAATCCTGCACTCAAGGCCTCATATTCCCCGGCATATTCCTCAAAGTGGTCTTCCACTTCATTAAATTGGTTACCCTGTGGTTGACCATCCAAAAATGTGGGCATATAGGGTCTAGGAGTGACTCTACTGTGTGATCCCCCCCTAGAGGATCCTCCTCCAAAGCTCTGTCCCTCTGCACGATAATGAAGATCCTACTCCTGATGAGGTCTAGTTCCCCCATGAGAACCACCGGCTTCCTTGTTCGCATAAATGTTTGGTCCTTTCCCCCCATGTGTCATCTGTAGCAAGAGTTGCGCAATATTCTCTTGGTTAGCATTTATTCTTTCCAATGTCTCCCTCATTTCAACTTGTCCCCTGCGCATTGTTTCCTGGTTCTCCTGTAGATGGTGCTCAAGTGCAAATTGTGTATGAGTTATGAATTTTGCAACTCCTTTGCAATACCTGCCAAAACCTGTGGCTCACTGTCCTCACCTGAACCTTCCATTTCTGCCTCTGGTTCACCTGTTTGTTTTCTGCGTCTTCCCATAAAGATACCACTGAACTTATGCATGCGCTAATCCCCACTAGCTGGGAGGATTAACGCTCTGATACCACTGTAATGTTTCAAAGCCAATTTTTTGCTCGAAAACACTGATTGTTTAACTGTTATTTGTTGTCTTGTGTGTTTCCAAGTTTACTTAGTGAAGTTGTGCATTAGGTTTGTGGCACGAAGATTATATTGCATGAAGATATAGATCTGAACATATAGCAATAAGGAAATGACAAGATACAACAAGAACTCCAATATAGAACCAATAATATCAGATCTGACCTTTATTTAGATAATAGAGAGATCCTGCTACAATAGATTTGCAGATCTGTAGAATACCATAAGAATATCCAAGCTGGAATAATAGTTGCTACAATAAGATCCAAAACTGAAGACAATATCCTTCAAAGGCTTCCAATGAACTGAGGAAAGTACAAGATTGATTTCTTTCCCTCCAAGATGTTGGATCTAGTCCTCCAAGCTGAGTTGCGCCCTCCTGGATAGCTGTAGATGCCCAATATTTCGGCCTTCCTCCTAGAGACCCCCAAATGCTACCAAAATAGCTGAGATAGTAGATCGGGGCAAGACAAACCCCTCGATGAAGTCTCAGGCTAAATGATGAAGATCTGATCCTCCAAATGCATGAAACCCCTAGCTGGGTTGCGCCCTCCTGGATGGTTGTAAACTCAATATTCCAGCCTCCCTCCTATAGACCTCTAACTTCTACCAAAATGGCTGTAATGATAGATCGGGGTAAGACAAACCCCCTGGTGAAGTCTCAAGCTGAATGGTGAAGATCTAAGCTACCAAATGACTGAAACCACTTTCTGCAGTGCGCCCTCCTTCACTCCAACTCGTTCCAACCTCCAACTCGTGACAGAGAAATCCCCTCTTGAATAGACTAGAGAAGGCGCCCTAGGCCATATAAAGAATACCTAGAAGTCCCTTTGCCCAGAATCCTTCTCCTCTTCCCAGATCGAGCTAATCTTCTCAAGATGGTGTGTCCTCCTACTGGAAACCCCCCTATGTTGCGCATTGTCACTCCTTTGTTGATAGATGGAACCTGTACCTAACGTAGAATGGTGTGGGAGGAGTATTGCACCCCCGGGACCAAGCTTGGATCAAGATAGGTGGGATCTTTCATCACTGAGTTGATCTCTAAGGTTTGTAATCTCAAAACCCTCAAAACTCCTTTGTGCTCAAGAGCCCAAATGAAAAATGTAATAATAATCCAGAATGAGTAAGAGATGCACCCTTCCTTTCTTTTATACCCTTGATCTAATTCTCTGTTGAGTTAGTTAACCCTTGAGGTTAACTCCTAACTTTTCCACACATGTTCTTTTCTTTTCTTCAATTTACCTTTTCTCTTCTTCAATTTACCTTTTCTCCCAAAGTCAACTTAAAATTATAACAATGTGCTTAGATAAGTGCTTTGGGGTGTCTTGGTCACCATAATGCATGAGACTATAGTCTAGTGGGGACAACTAGACTACTAAGTCTCTCACAACCTCTTCATCAAGAGGTGGGGGACATTACAGTCTCCCCTCCTAGAAATTGCTTTCCCCCACTACAAAACGAATCTATGATATAGAAATAATTATAAGTACATAATAACATAATGAAATGAAACAATACAAAATTGAAATACAAGGAGAAGGATTAGAAATAGGTTACAAAGGGTGTCCCTTTGGACACCAAGTTGCCATATGAAGAAACACTTCAAGGAGGGGTCCTCTCACTAGCATGTCTAACTTTATGTCGTCTCACTGGCTGAGAAGAGTTGCTAGAAGACTGATACACTTTATGCTGACTTCTAATTTTCTCATGTGAATCCCAGTTTCTAACCTTAGGCCACTTGGGACAATCCTCCTTAAAAAAATTCTGATGGTTATCCATAGGTGCCAAGTGCAAAATTTATGAACTTACTTTTTCCTTAAAAGGCTTGGCATATCGTTTACTAGGGATGATATACTTTACTTTATCAATATTAACCTTATCATCCTTAGTGATTCCCATCAAATTCTCATTACTTATTATATCTTTTACTTTCCCAATTTCTGAAAAGTAAGGAGGGTGTGGCTCGAGAATCCCATCTGACTGTTTATGACATCCAATTGATTCCGTTGATGAAGGTTGAGCTGATAACATATTTTCAACTGGCAAATCCAACTCTGACTTTAATTCTGAAGGAGGCAAACCATTATCTGTCTTATCCGAATTTTCCTCAAGAAAAATCCCATCAAAAGAATCCATGGGGTCCCAAACATTGCAAATGCTTGGGGGTTTGCTATTAAGTCCCATCTTGGCAAATGTCGGAGTATATTCTATCTCATAACATCCCATTTCTAATTCCCGATACACAATTTCATTATCCTTTTTCCTAGGATCTTCCACATGATACTTTCTTTCCAACTCCCTATTCAATCTAAAAGTTAAACCATTTGGAGTTGGAATGGTGGCATAAGCTAAATCCATTTGTAAATTACCACCTAAATCTGCAACTGTCTTTCTATTTAGCAACATACCCCAAGTATCTGGCACATCAATTACAACAATGTCCATCTCAATCATGATATCGGGGAATGCAGTTAAGTGTACTTGTAACCCCTTAATCAAACCATGCACCGCTATGGTTCTGCTATCCATAGCACAAATGTTATGATAAGGCCTAGATATTCTTAAGTTCAACTGTTCCATTACTTTCTTAGTCATAACATTTGAGGTGGCTCCCGAATCTAGCATACAATTATGAAGTATAAAATCATTCACGAGCAAGGATAGGAAAAAGGGTCTATTCTTTTCATTTCCCCTATCCATATTCTGCAAAATAACCGGTGCATCCTTATAAGCTGTTGCTGGTAGA
Organism: Picea engelmannii; assembly: GCA_009831015.1. NCBI lineage: Eukaryota > Viridiplantae > Streptophyta > Pinopsida > Pinales > Pinaceae > Picea > Picea engelmannii. The sequence continues at coordinate 31,617 of ML835807.1, read as the reverse complement.
ATGTCAACATTTTTCTGAGAAGGACAATCTATGGCTTTGAGCAACTTCTCCCTCTGAGAAGGAATCTTCATTATTCCCGACACAGGCACCAACATCTTCGCATTACTTAACCATCCTCCTATGTCAATATTTAATTATGAACTTGCATACACATTTGACTTAGGGGGGGTTGGAGCTATCTTGGGAATGTTTGCTTGGTTTTTATCTTGACTTTTGTTCCCATTCCTTTGATAGGTAATGCCTCTAAATTTAGCCATTTCAGCTACTTGTTGTGGAGTAGGCTTGGGGCCAAACTTTTCTGTTGCCTTATCCACCACAACATCACTCATGCAATTCATGTTATCTACCCCCTCCTTATGTTTGTCCAAACCCATCCAATCATACATACCAACATTATACTCATGACCAAACATATTAACTTGTTCATTTTATGATCGATAAGGTCATGTTTCATCACTAAGGTGAAGGAAGACTTGGCAAGTTGACTCATCATGAAATTGCTCACAAGGTCTACAATAATGAATAGCCTGGTGGTCAACCCAATTAGTGGATTCAAATGGATTTGGTGGTCTTTGATCTTGGGGAGGAGGTCTCTTAGGCCACTTGTGTAGTGTCCCCAAGGCCGAGCCCCGTTACAGATCATGATATATGCCATGAATTGTAAATGTGTTCTATAGGCTGGTGAGCCAAGTTTTGTATAAGTTGGAAGGCTTATGTGGTTGTTAGGCCAGGAAGCCTAAGTGTTTGAAGGCCAGGAGCCTGTTGTTGTACTTGTATGTATGCAGAATATTTAATA
>ML835806.1:58947-73997 GCA_009831015.1 Picea engelmannii | reverse complement strand
AGTCTCTTGCAATGACTTGCACTTAGCTCTCCAAGTCTCATATAGTATACACAAAGCCTTATAATTCTTGATCACACAGATCCAACTCTTAGCACTTAGCCAACTTGCACAACTCTTGTGCACTATTCAACTACTTCTTAAATTTCCTAGCCTTCTATTTATACATACAAAATAGGCCTAAACATGTGTAAACCCATGGGCCAACATCCCATTCCCATTACATATTCCCAAATCCCAAAAAAGGACCCAAAAATGGGATGAGTTCTCGTGATCTCTGCTTCATCTTGTGCTCCATCTTCAACAGGTTGTCGAAGTCCCAAAATAGGTCAAACTTGACCAAGGATCTCCCAAAACTTGGTCAAGGTCCAACATATTCATTCACATATAAGTCAATAAGCTACTACATCATATGAATCTAACATACATAAAGATTGCAACACTAAGAATAAATCACATCAATAACATATCAGACACATCGCACAAAGCAACCACAACATAGGATATACGTGGTTCACCCCATTGTGGGGCTGCATCCACCAACTCTTCTTCTCTTCTTATTAGTTTCTTCCAATCTTCTTACATGCACAGAGCCATAAAGACAACTCCGCATAGGACAAGAGATCTATGTGCACCTCTCCAGATCCTCCTTCCCTGAGAAAATTCCAAGTACAGAGCCTCTACACAGTTTGTGCACAAAGCACTTACAAAACACTTGCACTTATCTCTGCAAGCCTTAACACGTTTGTGCACAAAGCCAACTAGCCATGCACTAAGCCGATCAATGACTAGTAACTACTTCTTCCATCACCTATCTACTTATTTATAAATTACAAAGGGGGCTTAAACATGGGTAAGACCCATGGGTCGACATCCCATACTCGTTACATAAGCCCTAAACCCCAAAATCCCATAAAAGGGGGCGAGATTCCACGATATCCACTTCGCCTAGGCGCTCTGTCTTCGACCAGCTTGTAGAAGTCCCAAAAGTGGTCAAACAAGACCAAGGTTCTCCAAAACTTGGTCGAGGGCCAACAACTACCGATCGGACCATCATCCATCAACCCAACTCCCTGATGTTTGATTTTCATACCCTCCAAACCAACCGACCTGATTATCAGTCATCAAAGATATTCATTAGAGAATAGAATTCCTTACCACTTCAATCGAAACCTAACCTTCAACCCATCAGAAATTGATGATCCCTAATGACTTTCGAAAACTCTTCCCCAATTTGGTCGACCCGACCATCAACTGCGAGCCACTTCTGGGATGATGTGGCAACTTCTGACATGGCATGATATGTGGATGTTGACGTGGCATGACATGTCATCGCAAGGTTTAAAATTGGATGGCATGGAATGTGACATGGATACTAATGTGGCATGACATGTGGATGTTGACGAGGCAATACACATCATCACCCTCTTCCCTCCATCAACCATCAGTTGATTATCTTGGATGACCCAAACACCTCGTTGAATTCGATCAACAACCGACCATTGGCCCATCAGTCATCAGTGATTTCTCTTGCATGTTCGAAAAAACTTCACCAAATAGGTTGATGCTTGACCATCATCCCATCATCCATCGGTTATTTCCATTGACAGTTGAAATTACTTCATAGGATTCAGCTGACCTGACCGTTGACTGTCAGCAATTTCTCTATGTGAACTTCAACACTTAGAAAATTTCCAAAATTTCTCTGATTGATTTGGATTGTTCATTCGATCCATTTCAAAAAAAAAATGAAACAAATCTTGAATATTAATTTGTTCAACCTTCAAAATGGATGAAACCTTACGATTTTTTGAATTTATCATGACAAATCTCCACCGTCAATCTTGAGATCCAAAGTGACCTCGGTCGTCGATTCTTGAACTTCTTCCTAGCATTACGTGAGACCATTTAAACTCAAAATTTCAACCTCTGAGGTCAAATTCACCTTTGTAACTTTTCGATTCATTCCTTAGATCATATCTTTGATTTCCTTGAGGCACTCCAACTCCAAATTTACCCACGAATTTGGGGATTTCATTCCAACTTCTCTGTTTTTCCCCAAATTTATACAGATCGAAGTTTGCAACAATGAAATACTCAATTCACTATCCTCCTTTCCCATACAATCTTAGTGTTTGAACCTAAGGGCTCTGATACCATAATGTAACATCCCCCAACCCAACCAAGAGACATTACGGTGCGAAATAATCATAAAAATGAAATTTTAACAGCTAATTAAATTCCTGTAGCTTTTAGCTACAAATTACATCCAAATTTAGCTATTGTATATAACCATAAAATAGATGCATCCACAGCATGTTAAATACACACATGGATGTAGTAAATAGTTCATTACAACAAGATATAAATCATTCCCATTTACAGAGATCATGCAAAGAAATTTAACTCATAAATAGAAAATAGAAAACATATAAACACTTATCTTTTTAAAAATTTTGTGCAACCAACTTCTTGGGATGGACATTCCACCCAACCATAAACTGATTGTTCCAAATATCAACAACCAATCACCCCTGAGTTGAGGCTAGTAATCAACAAAAGAGGGTGGTCTCTCACTGTCCACACACAGCTCATAAAACTCACAACCCACTAATATTCTCCTACACTTATCTCGATTTTCCACTTACTCTCTTCCTCTTGACCTATCCAACCCAAATAATGTGCCCCTTTACTGATATCAATCCCTCGTGTGTCCCATTTGTTTATCAGGGTCTCTATCACATGTTGGGGTAGATACTCAACTACATACTTAGTGAAATACTCTTTTTTTTTCATTTTTCCTACTATTTAGGAGGACTTATATTTATAGCATGTCTATTTATAGCAGGTCTATTTTTAGCTGGTGGATTCCTATATGTAATGCCATGGGAAAATATCACGGGTTTCCAAAACCACGGGCTAATAAACCACCATTAGGCAAATTCCTATTTTTTAGCTAGCACTAGGCCAATTCCTATTTTTTAGCCACCATTAGGAAAATTCCTATTTTTAGGAGATAATTCTTGTTTCGTTAATTTTAGGAGATATTTCCTATTTCATGGCTATAGAGAACACTTTAGTAATAATATTAGCCTCCTAGGGAAGTCTGCATTACCCATCTAATACTTGGAGTTAACTCACTTCACTTATTTAGTGAATTTCCATAATTAGCAAAATTCTCACTCAGTCGGGACTTTAGTTCCATTCTTGGACTCTAGTCTTATTCTAGGTGATTTTTTCTATTATGGAATGCATGTTGACTTCATGTAGATTTCTTACTAATTTCACACCTATATTTTTTACCTTTTCTTATTATTATCAACTTTTGACTTTAGTTAATTGTTGTTATTGGGAGAAGTTACTTTTTTACTTGATCATGCACATGAAAATCCCAACCTAGTGAGCATTACTCCTCATGTGGAGAGTCCTATATATTGTACTCATTATCAAGAATTAATACATTGTGATTAGAGTTGGTTTCTTAGTCTCTTTTGTGTGAAGTTTGATTCTATGTTTTCTCTCTCCTCTCTCTTTTGCAATTAGCTAGTGTAGTATTTCCTTCTCACAATTAGGTCTTGGATTGTGGTTTAATCCTACATGGTATCAGAGCCATTATTATCAGGGAGTATTCACTTTTATTGCATTTTTATAAATCATATTGGACAACCCATAGAGAACTATGGATCAATCATCTTCTTCAGTGATCTTGACACCCTTCAACTACTTTGAATGGAAGCCCAAGATACAACTTCTACTTCGAAGCAAGGGTTTGTATAGGATCACCATGGGGACTGAGGTTGAGCCTACTTCGGCCATAGAGAAATCAAAATAATTCAACTGAATGGATGAAGTATTCGAGAATGATATACATGCATTGAATCCAAGATATTTTGAGACCCTACATGACTACTTATGTAAGTTTAAAACTTTGCTTTCTCATGTTAAGGCTTGTGGAAATGATAAGAAAGATGAACAATTAATCTTTTCATTTATAAAAAAACTAGGACCATAGTATTTTGTCTACACTTCTTCTTTTCCAACTACCAGGTTAGGTATGGGGTCTACATGGAAGATGTTATCCCTAGATGATTTCATGGAGTCACTTATATATGAGCAAACAAATCTCATCCAAATAGGGGCACTTAATAATTCCAAGCCTCGTGTGCTTACAAATCAAGGAAATTCAAATAAGAATAATAAAAAGAACAAAAATAAGAAGGACCAACATAACAAGAAGGAAGGTAAACAAAATTCCATAGATGAGAGTTTGAGTTCCAAGGCATCAAAATAAATAAGGAGAAGAAAAAGTGTTCATATTATAATAGGGGGTTCCATCCTGATATTTCTTGCATGAAAAATACCATAGATATCATGGAACAAACACTTGAGCAACATCACCTCAAGGATTGTATTCCAGATAATGCAAGGAAAAATTCATCATCGGAAAGAGGTAATGGTCATGCACTACTTGTTATTTCATCTTGTCCTAATGCTTGGGTGCTTGATTCAGGAGCTACCCATCACATGGCCTCATCGGATAGACTTTTCTCATACTTGGAGACTTGTTTTGAACCACTGATATTCATGGAAGATGATTCTCCTGCAGAGGTGTATGGTAGGGGTAGAGTTGATCTAGACCATGGATCCTTTTAGGATGTACTTCATGTTCTGAAGCTTTCAGTGAGTCTTATCTTCATCTGTCAAATCACTCATTCAGGTTTAGGAAATATGGTGGAGTTCAATCCAGACCCAATTGTTATTTCTGACTTTTCAGATGGTTCAAAAATTGTTGTTGGTGAGGTTAATAACCATTCCAGTTTGTACACCTTCTCTCACTTCACTCATAAATATGAATATGCATCTCTTCTAACACATGCTAATGAATAGTCTAGGTTGTGGCATGAGAGGTTTGGGCACCTGAAATTTAAATATTTAGATCAGCTTAGTAAGGGTGGAATGGTATATGGATTACCCCACATTCAATACACAGATGGAGTTTGTCAAGGCTTCATACTAGGAAAACATCCCAAGGAGAAGTTAAATATAGGTAAATCATGAAGGGAATCATCACTTCTAGATTTGGTTCATGGTGACATTATAGGTCCTTTCCCACACCCATCGATCAGTAAATATAAGTATGTTCTTACTTTCATTGATGATTTTTTGAGATATACATGGGTCTACTTTCTCAAATTAAAATCCGAGGTATTTCATTGTCTTAAAGATTTCAAGCATCTAGTTGAGAACCAAACAGGGAAGAGGATTAAGAAGTTGTGTACAAACAATGGAAGAGTGTGTATGAATAAGGATTTTGATCATCTTTTTTCAAAATCATGTATATATTTACAACACACATTTCCATATACTCCACAATAGAATGGGGTAGAGGAGAGAAAGAATAGGACATTGAAAGAGATGTCCAATTGTATGTTGCAAGATAGAGAACTACCTCCAAAGTTATGGGATGAAGCTATCAATTGTGAAACCTACATTCATAATAGAGTTCCCCCTAAATCAATCAAGGGAGTCACTCCATATGAGGCTTGGAGTGGGAAGAAACTGAAAGTCACTCAATTCAGAATTTTTGGTTCCCATGCATGGGCTAGGATCCCTTCCTATAGGAGGAAAGCTATGGAATATCAGAGTAAGGAGTGTATTTTTTTTGGATATCCAAAGGGAGTGAAGGGATATAGGTTATTATATACTACTTAATATACACTATTCATTCAAAGGAGTGTTATGTTTGAAGAGGTTCCTTCAGATGTACATCCAGAGTAATCCACACCTTCATCTCCACCACCACTAGTTGCAAAACTCTGTGAGACTTCTTTCGATGAGATATCTAAATATGATATATATGATATTTTTTATTAACAGTAAGAAGTTTCAGGTCCATATTATCGACCATGATGGTCACAATAGACTTTTCAGGCAACAGGTGATATAGTGGGTGATCTTGTCGATCCATGGAGAACCAGATCTTAGTGTGTGGAGCCTCCACAAGATTTTACTACCGTGGAGACATTGTTTCTTATTTATTGTTATATGGTACTTGTATTAGATCCTTAGTATTATGCACAATCTAAAGTAATCCCCCATTGGGAGGAAGATATGAAAGAGGAGTACAATTCCCTGATAGAGAACAACACATGGGAGTTGGTTCCTCTACCTTCCAACGGGAAGCTCGTTAGATGTAAGTAGATTTTGAAGAAAAAGAGGGATTTTGATGGATACATTACAAAGTATAAGGCTCATTTAGTAGCTAAATATTTCTCACTGGTACAAGGCATTGACTATGAGGATACTTTTGCATCGGTTGACAAGATTGATTCCATTCGGTTAGCTCTAGATATTGGAGCAGCTAGAAAGTGGGAGGTACACCATATGGATGTGAAGAATGAATTATTACATGGAGATATTAATGAGGCTATATATATGGAGAAACCAGAGGGATATGATAAGGATCCATCATTAGTTTACAGATTGAGGAAGTCATTGTACTAAACAAGCACCTTGGGCATGGTATGCTAAAATGGACTTGTGTTTTCTCTCTAGAGGTTTTCTTAGATGTATATCATATCCTAATGTGTATATGATGAGGAACATAGATTTTCTTCTAATTATGGTTCTATATATAGATTATTTACTCATCATAGGGAGCTCAACCTTTTCCATTTTTACAGTGAAGATCGTTTTGCATGATAGGTTTTCTATGGAAGATATGAGACTATTACATTGCTTTCTTGGTCTTGAAATCAGCCAAAATAATTCGGGAATCAAGATGTCTTAGTAAAAGTATGCCATAGATCTATTTGATAGGTTTCATATGACATATTTCAATCCAACTCCAGCACCCTTTCAATCAGGGGTTAGACTAGAGGATGTTGGTGTATCATCTTTGGTTGATTGTACTAGATATCGACAATTGGTGGGGAGTCTTCTCTAGCTTACACACTCTCGACCGGATATATCTTATGCAATTGGATCAGTTTCCTGGTACATGTAGGAGCCTCATGAGCTTTACTGGAAGACAAGAAAGAGGATTCTTATATATGTCAAGGGGACAACCAATTTTGGTATACACTATGCAGCAGGATCTTCTATGGATCTTGTTGGTTACAAAAAATCAGATTGGGTAGGAGATAGCAATGATCGCAAGTCCACTTTAGGATATGTCCTCTACCTTGGATCAGGACCTATCTATTGGTCAAGTAAGAAGAAACAAAAAAATTATTTATCATCAGTAGAGGCAGAGTACAGGGTGCAATGAATGTTACTACTCAATCTATTTGGTTGCAGCACTTTGTTACAGAGTTGGGATTTCATTTTCAAAAACTGATAGTTATATGGTGTGATAATGAGAGTACTCTCAACCTATGTAGAGATCCAGTTTAGAGGCAGCAGACCAAGCACAATGAGGTTCATATGCACTTTATTCGAGGACAAATTCAGGATGGAGTCGTTGATATGCAGTTATGTCCATCTTCAGAGCAGGTGGCAAGCATATTCACAAATCCTTTCACTAAACAAAAGTTTGTCTCATTGAGGGACATTCTAGGAATGAGGGATATATCAGCTTAGCAGCAGAACATGTTAGAATTATTTTCTTATTAGTATCATATTTTTATGAAGAAGATTTGTTCCCACTTGGTTTTCCCTCTTTACCTCACTTTTGTTCAGTTGTTATGCATATATACTTTTACATGAGTACCTAACATGGCATCATTTGTCGGGGCTCAACATTGTGCATGCCCCAGTTGTGTGGGGGGGTGTTGGGGTACATGCTCAACTACATACTTAGTAACATACTCATTTTTTCCATTTTTCCTACTATTTAGGAGGACTGTTATTTATATCATGTTTATTTATAGCCTAATTGTAGCTAAAAAATAGGAAAATTCCTATTTTTTAGCTACCACTAGGCCAATTCCTATTTTTTAGCCACCATTAGGAAAATTCCTATTTTTTAGGAGATGATTCCTATTTCCTTAATTTTAGGAGATATTTCCTATTTCATGGCTATAGAGCACACTTTAGTAATAATATTATCCTCCTAGGGAAGTGTGCATTACCCAGCTAATACTTGGAGTTAACTCACTTCACTTATTTAGCGACTTTCCATAATTAGCAAAATTCTCACTCAGTTAGGACTTTAGTTCCATTCTTGGACTCTAGTCTTATTCTGGGAGATTTTTTCTATTATGGAATGCATGTTGACTTCATGTAGAGTTCTCACTAAGTTCGCACCTATATTTTTGAGCTTTTCTTATTATTAGAAACTTTTGACTTTAGTTAATTTTTGCTATTGGGAGAAGTTACTTTTTTACTTGAGCATGCACATGAAAATCCCAACCTAGTGTGCATTACTCCTCGTGTGGAGAGTATTATATATTGTACTCATTATCAAGGATTAACACATTATGATTAGAGTTGGTTCCTTAGTCTCTTATGTGTGAAGATTGATTCTATTTTTCTCTCTCCTCTAGCTCTTTTGCAATTATGTAGTGTAGTATTTCCTTCTCACAATTAGGTCTTGGATTGTAGTTTAATCATACATGGAACAGGTAGTTAGGAATCTCTCAGCTAGGAACTCAAGGGATCTTGTTTCTAGGAAAACTACCAACAAAACAACGACAAACACATGTTGTTACAGTGCAACTCACACATGAGTTCACTCTTCAGGACTGAGAACCTGGTTCTTCAGTTTCCAGCTCCAATTACACTCCAACTTTCTCTAGAATTATCCCTCCATGTCTGCACCAACACCAATATCTCTTTCTTGATCTCTACTTGCTCCTCATGCACCAAAAACTCAATGTGTAAAAATGTTGTCCCAACCCATACAAATTTCCTCTATGTTGGCTTGCTTTCTTGACTCACACACTTCCCCAAGATGATTATACTTAGCCCCCATGTGCCCAATAACTTTGGGATGTGACCATTCACACCCATGCTCTTACATGTATTCAATGATTGGATTTGGGAACAATCAATCAGAAATTAGAAGGTTCATATACAAATAGCAAATTTAGGAAAATGGGTTGAATTGAAATACATGGGTAATTCCCCCTTGGACCCCCTCTTGACCATTATCCTAGACCATCCCATCTCTTGTGGATTAATTCATCCCCCATGTTTGTAATGTCCCCAAGGTTGAACCCTGTTGTAAATCATGTCTATGAAGTGTAAAGCTTGCATTATCAATTGTAATTATGTTTTATAGGCTGGTGAGCCAAGTTTATAGAATCTGGTGGGATTATGTGTTATTGGGCCAGAGAGCCTAAGTGTTAAGGCCAGGAGCCTGTTTTTGTATATGTAATCATGCAGAACATTAATAAAAATATAATCATTGTTGTGTGTAGATTGACCATGATGAATGAGTGATGGGGGACTAAGCTTCCACAGAGTGGGTAAGGGATTGGGGGCTGGAAGGTTGGAAAGAGGGGCTAAGCCTAGGGGCTTAAGTCCTTAGGAATAATATTTTAATATTATTCCAAAATCCATGTGAAATGTGATGTTTTATCCTAAGTTCTTTAGAAGGATGAGTGACTTCCAAATGGGAAGGAAAGAGCTTCATGGGTGGCAAGTGTCAACCCAAGCGCATGCAGTTAAAACTATTGAGTTGAGCCATGATGGGGGGGTTCTCCATTCTGTCGTTCGTTGTCTAAAGTGTGTGACTACTGCGTCTGAGCTCGGCATATCACACACAACACTGAAAACTGAAACCATGAGACCTCTGTGATTATTCGGTGTATTCCCATCTGGTCTCTGCATTTGGCCTCCATCCTCGACCTCTGCATAATTTTCTGTCACGCATCCTGTAACTAGTAAACCATGATCCGATTTCTATCTTTTGTAGAACCCGACACCTAGATAATCACCTGAGCGTGTTGTGTTTTAGCATATGGTCATTGCAATTTGTGAGACTATGCCTGTTTTCTGTTGTGGTCATCATCCTGGTGCCAACTAAGTGCTTGATGTTGTTGCGGTTTCCCTCACCCGGTTGGAATTGAGTCAAAGGGTGTGCTGAAGAAGCGGGTTGTCAGGCATGTGGTAGAAGAAGTGGGTTTCCAGGCCCATGGTAGAAGAAGCAGGTTGTTAGGCTTGTGCACAACTCCCTCCAGGTGAGAGAGTCTGCTGGGAAGTGGTTTTCTCCCAAAGAGAGTCCAGCACCAGCTTCAAAGCTATGAGAATTCCTAATTCGACCTATTCTTGAGGCCCAGAGAGGGAGGTGAAGCATCGATGGACTGTGCTTGTGAAGGTGTATACTCCTAGGTGGAACATGCATGTGGGGAATGAGATTCTATTAGTAGTGGGTGTAAGAAGGCATCCTAGGAAGAATCCTTCCGGTTATTCGGTGTAGTTTTCCCTGTAAGCTCAGCCTAGACTAGGATTCCTTGACTTGGGTGGAGATTATTCCCAGTTCGGGGGTGACCCACTACTGAGAGTGATGAGCATTTTGGTCTAAGGCTGGGAGGTTCATGGAAGGCCTACACGTGGTTGGTGGAATCGCTCTAGTAATAAAAGATAAGTGTTAATTTTGTACTTAATTTATAAGTATATGCATGTTTGTGATGCTTATATGTAACATGTATTTTGTGTGCATATGAATTATAATTAATGCCAGGGATTATTTATGTTAGTAGTAATCTTGTGCTTACTCTGAGTTAAAGGTGTTTAATTTGATTTAAATGCATGTTATTAATTAAGTATGAGAATGATGTTGTTCCGCAGAGTAGCATTTTTCCTGGCCAGTGGGATTAAGGCCAGGGGAGTGTTACAGTATGGTATCAGAGCCTAGTTTCAATGTTGAGCCTAGATGGGCTAGACAAGCAGTCTATGGAATGAGGTTTTGAGAATAAATTGTGTCTGGAGGACTAATTTCATACCTCGAAATGTTTCTGAGTGTCAACAGACTACTTGACTGTGTTCCAAAGATCAGGAGGGATAACACCTTTGAAGTGTTCAAAGGGAGACAGAGATCGAAACCGTCGCATAGAAATTAAGTTCAGGAGGGAGAAAAATCAGTCGTTGGGCAGAAGTCATTGAGGAGTGAATCGGGCGATTAGAATTCTCCGTGGAGAGCTCATGAAATTGTAAGGACCGTAGGATCCAGTGGAGTTGTAAGGTGGTTAGGAGTTACATGAACTCACCACCCTAATATCAAGAATCAATGTGAACCATTGATCATGATCAATATGAGCCATTGATCTCATTTCAACCCACATCGTTGGATCATTTCATGAATTCGAGGTTCATGAGTTTGGAGGGCAGACCAAATTCTTGGTTTCACAAAGTTTCGAGTTGCGAGGAGCAGGGAAGGAGATCTAGACCATTGGACCCAAGCCACGGGAGAACTGTTGGATCAAAACCTTCGCAGGGTATCATGTATCAGGGGTTCGGGGGTTGAAAGAATTTCTTTTTGACTACAAAGTCATGAAGTGTCGAGTGTCAAGGGCTCGTATGAACACGAAGCACATATGTTAGGTGGGGGTTGCATGGTTGACAGGTGGACCTTCTTAAGGACACCATGTGTCACTACATTGGTGGGCGACAGCTATGCTATGGGCTCGGAGGGTAAGGAAATCAAATTTTCGAAAGTCAAGGGTTGGAGAGGGAAGCCAGTATGAGAGCCTTGAGGACCAAAACCCTGAAAACTGAAGTCTTTAAGTCTCAAAATCTTTGAATACTGAAGAACCATAGCGGATTTTAACTGTTGGATGTTGGGTAAACGTGGAATGTCGATCCACCCAATTTGCACAAATTCAGTAAATTGAAACTCTGGGAGATAGATGTGTGTGCCTTAAACTCTTAGAAGGTCGAAAGCCCGAGTAGCACCTAGTAGTATAGCATTTGGTCATGACCTTTGGTTACGAGGGTAGGGAGAAAGAGGGAGATATCACCCAAAAATTACAGAGCCAAGCAGAACTCAGAAAAATTGTGAAGTCGAAGCATTTTCTTATTCGCGTTGGTTTATGAATGTTGTAGTTTTATTAAGGGTTTAAGGCCTGACAAAATTTGGTGGACTGTATGTTGTGTGTCTGCAGAGTTCAACGAGTGTCAGGACAGCCACGAATTGACGCCAAGTATAGAAATGGAAGAGGTGTTGATTTCCTCCAATTCAGAGAACAAAAGAGAAGGAAGGGATGTCAACTTGGGAGTCGAAGGATCGAACTCCAATGGGAACAGAAGAGAATTGGATAAAGAAGGGCATGTGATGAAAATCATTGAAATATTACAGAAAGATGCCCAGGCTCACCGAACCGATAGTCAAAATCTCATGAGGGTCAAGGATCAGCAGGGTGAATTCAACTTAAGGATGTTAAAGAGCCTGGAGAGAATAGAAAAGAAATTGGAAAAGGAGAGTGACACAAGAAAAACAAGGAGTCGTAGGACCCCTGAGAGAAAATGAAGATCAAGTAGTGGTAGCAGACATTGTCGTCGCTCCCAAAAGCATTTCGGTAAGGAAGCACACAGTAGTTCGCGCCCATCCCCTACCAGAAAACATCGAAGATATGAAGTGGATGAATGGAAAGGGGAAATGAATAAGATTAAGCCTCCTACGTTTGATGGAGAACATAAGAAGGAGGAAGATGTTGAAACATTATTGCTTGGCATGAGGAAATATTTCCAACTGCAGAATTATTCCTCTCATGCAGAAGGAAGAATTGCGATGTATCAACTAAAAGGAAAAGAATCCATGTGGTGGGATCAACTTGTGCAGGTGCAGCACATTAGAGAGAAAGATATCACATGGAAGGAATTCAAGAGGTATTTCAAGAGGAAATACCTAGCTAAAAGATACTATGACAGAAAGATGAAGGAGTTCTTCGAACTCAAGTTGGGCATCATGACCATTGATAAATACGAACGAAGGTTTTTGGAATTACTGAAGTATGTTCCATTCATCAAAGATGAGGTTGTCAAGATTCAGAGGTATCTGAGTGGACTGCCACCTCCCATTGGTGACAAGATTCATTATGATGATCCTAAGACTATGGAAGAAACAATGAGAAGAGCGAAATGCTTATATGAACAACAAAGAGAAAAGCCTACCTTTCAGAAGGCTTGGGATGACCAGAAGAAGTTTAAGAAAGAACAGAGGAAGAAGGGAAACAAACCTCCCTTTTTCAGAAATAGTCCTCAAGGACATTCATCATTTAGAGAGCCGAGAATGGCTGAAGTGGGAGAACAAAGGGTGAGACAGATGCCCATTCAGTGTTGGGGTTGTAAAGAGAACCACAAGTACAGATATTGTCCCCATAAAAATGGCAAAGAAAGAGTTGTCCATCATGGTCAATAAGCTACAACAGTGGAGGTGATCAAAATCTGGACCAGGGGGCAAAAATTTGCTCAATTTTCAAAGTGCTTGGATTGAGACGAAAACAGTGCCATTGTGTCCATCTCATTTTCCTGATTCCGGCGGTATATTTATTTTCGCAAATGGAGTCCGTATGGAGGAGATATCGCGATTTTACCGTCAAGTCAAACATGTCAAAATTGGGGTGCTAACTGTACCTGTTCGTACAGTCCGTACGTCCACGTGGAGGGCCGTACCTTTTGCTGACGTGGCAGAGGGATGATGTGGCACACATTGGTTGGTTGTTCGTTGGCACATTCTTATTGGTTGTTTGTTGTCCAATAATATGCTGACACATGTCTCTTCATTTATGTTTAATTTGGTTGTGTAAAAGATATTGGGAGTCCGCGGGGTATGACCCCGGGACCTCCCCCCATGGTAAAGCTTTAACACATACCCGCTGGCCAATACTCCCGCCTTTAATCCTTGTTAAATATCCTTTCAAATGTTTATTTAAGTTTAAAGTTGGGTTGAAAAGGAAAGGGGGTCGGGTCGGGGCCAAGCCCCGACCCGTGGACATATTATACCACATATGACCGATATATAAACCATAGCGCGCGCCTTTACATTATGTTATATTGTAATGCAAATACATTGCATTTACATATGTTGTAACATTTATATGTGCGCGATTATTTATATTGCAATGTTATTACATGGTTGTAAACTATGCGCGCGAATTATTTACCTTGTAATATATATGGGTGTTGGCGCGTGGTTTTGAACCCGCGACCCATAATATTTATGCGCGGGGTTTATTATATTATGGTTATACATTGTATTGCGCACGGTTGTAACTTGCACGAGAAGTTACACCCGTTGCACAGTTTTAAAACTACTTTGATGCCGCGCCTTTGGTCGTATGGACCATATGACCCAATGCTAGGCGGTTGGGGGCTGGAGGCGCCCTAACCGTCCTACGGTTTGCAACGTTGGCGCGGTTGCGCCCGGTGCCAGGTTAAAAATAATTTCGGGAGCGTGTTCCAGGTTCATATGTGCACCAGAGTGCGAATTGTAGAGCCAGTTCCAGCAAAGCTTGAAGGACGAAAATGGAGGAGGCATATCTTCTTCATTATTTGGCCGATTGAGGTGTCGTAAAAGCCCAGCCAGGGGTTTTGGGACGTGCTGGATCCATTGGTGCCATTTTCACAGCCATTTGAAGACTTCTTCAGCAATTTGTTCACCATTGAAGTTCCGGGAGGCTTCAGGGAGTTTGAAGCCCTCTTTGATCGAGGACATGGTTTGGTGAGCCTATGCCTATTTTCTGTGATTTAAATATCATTTTTGGCTAATTGCTATGCTTTGAACACATTGGGATAGGTTTCAGAGGCTTTTGAGGACTTTTACAGGTGTTTTTGCCAAAGAGAAGCTCAGGGAAGCTTATGGCCACATGTAGAAGAGGTCATGCCCAGATGAGCCATGATCCGTTTTCAGAGTTTTATTAGTCATTGTTGGGGTTTTTATGTGTTCTAATCTCAATGGTGCAGTTTGTTTTTCCATTGGAGTTGACCAGCAGCTTGTAAAAGAACTTTTTCCAAATTAATCCCAGAGAGCCAAGTCCATTATGGAGGCTCAAGGAGATGTAGCCCGTAGGGGGGTGAACTCCTTTATCATGTTGTTCTTGTTGTGCATTTGATGGTTTGTTTGCTGCAAGTATTGTTGCTGTGTATTTATGTGAAGTACATATTTAACC